>JAKELI010000430.1:0-39002 GCA_021525025.1 Lactarius hengduanensis
GTGTGGGCAATATCACCCTTTCGCTGTTTCTGCTGTTAACGCTGGGGCTGCGATTGCAGCTGCACGGGGTATAATTGAGACGTCCGCGAGCACTAGGGAAGGAAGTGGGTTCATTTCGCAGACCCAAGTGACTTCAAACGTACCTCATTTAATTCTCCATCCAAGGGTGACCCGGATAGAGGAACGAGTCATTGGCGTCGGTGCTACTGGAGGCATCACGAGTGCACTCTGGATCGGCCTAGGGAAGGGGAGATGGCATGATAGAGGTCACAGCCTCAATCGCTATCGTCTGTCGGGCGCAAAAACTGGCCCGAGTTCTTGCGTCCGATGGTCGTGCTGGACGTCGAACCTGTGAGGAGCTAGCAAAAGGGCTTCTCGATAGTCACAGGCTCACATCGTCGTCGCCGCCGTGGATGCAGTCGGGCCGGGGGTTCGTGCACGTTCATGTCGTGTTGACAGAGTGCTGGCACTGGCACATGCTGCCATCGTCGTCAAGGTCTTCGTCTTCGTCTTCATCGTTGGGTCTGGGTTGTCCATCTCCATGGCCATCGTACAGTCGAATAGTCCCGGAATTCTGCTCTAAGCTAACGTGTAAGAGTATTGCGTGGTGACAATACCAGCAAAGGGCACATACACGGCGAGGATGCCCTGCGCTTTGCCTCTCCAATGTACCCGGCAGCCAGCTTTCGGCGTGAATTAAGTCGATCATGTCTTTCGAGCGCCGTGGGGGTTTAGAGAACGTGGTTAGGTGCACGACGAGCACACGCACTGAAATTGACGACGTCGAAAACTTTTGCAGTTCCGTCCTCTGCCACGCTCGCAAACAGCACCCCATCTGCGCTTGCAGAAACGCCAAGTATGGGCGACATGTGCGCAGGACAGTGCTCGACGGACTCTATGCCTGTTTCCTATTTTTTCCACAGCCTCAAATGACCATCGACAGACGTCGTGGTGATGAAGTCTGCGCTGTCGCATTGTTTTTTAGCGGCATGAGCCTACGTTTGCGTGGTGTAGAATGGGACGCACCGTGTGACAACCACAAAGTTGATCACGTCACGATCATGATGTATGACCCTCTTGTGGTACCTATCTGCGCTCGGAAGATGGTCCAGGAAGAGTCGTTCTATGGGAGGACTATATGAAAGGCGAAAACCGTACTCAGGAGCGTCCGATGAGCGATGCATTTCCACGCACCTTTTCGTTTATTTTTCGTGCCCGCGTTGACTGTGGGCGCCTTCTGGCATGGGCATGGGCCCAACGTCATCGTTGCTCTCTTCATCTTCCTGTACAAAAATAGATGTTGTGGAGTGTGGTGCGGGGCGGCGGCTGTGAGGCAGCGGGTGAATAACGACTTGGTACTGTACGGAAGGTTGGTTTATCGATTGGAACGAGGAAAACAATTCCCACGATCGGCCTATCAACGTACCAACGTATATCAACAATCAACCACGACTAGTTTTTTTTTAGAGTCACTCTACAGTACACAAACCGAGTTGGCGTCGTCGCCCTCGTCGTCTCCTCACTGCCGTGGAGCATGCGGAGACTGCCACCACAACGAGGGACCACGAAAACACTTTGGCCTCCTCGCCCTTTCTTCCTTCTCCTTCACCAAGTCCCCCGTCCTCACCTCATAGTGCTTCCTGTCGTATCTGCCCTCACGTAGGTATTCACAGGCCACCCGCTGCATCCGCCTACCTCACCCACCGTATCTGCCACTCCCGCATTGCGTGTACGGTGCACCTAACCTCCCCGCTGCCGTACCCACTTGACCCACAGACGGTTTAGATAAGTTTTTATCTTGTATTTTTATTTATTTATCTCTATCTCATCTCGAACCGATCGAACCAATGCAGGACAACGGCAGCCACAACGCTACCGCCGTCCCCTCCCCTCGCGCGCATAAGCCATCCATCACTCGCCAGCCACCACCACAACGACCCACCTATCTGGCGACCCCGTCTTACCCAACCGCCGCTACCCCACTGGTCATCGCAGGAATTGCCCCAGCCACCGCCACCCTGATACCATGATACCGATAGCTACGGCGATGCAACCACGACTGCGACTCGGACAACGACGAAGTGACGATGACAGGACCACGACGGTGACCACGACAACTGCAATGCTACAACTGCGACAACCGTGAGCCTGAGGCAACAACCGCGACGACGAAGCGCGCGATGAAGACGACCGCAGCCACAATCGCAATGGCGATGATGACGACCGCAAGGCAGCGGCAACGGATGCAACGACGATGGCAGCGATGGTGATGCGAACGGAAACGACGACGATGATGACGGGTCTGTAGATTTGTTGACACATATGTAGATCATCAGCAGGACTGTAATATAATGTATACTAAAAACTGAGAACCTTGAGAAGGGGCGTTCAGCAGTAATCTTTTAAAAAGCTCAAAGAAGGTAAGGTGGAAGTACTCGTACTGATGACGTTCGAACGCGTTCAGGACGTCCCAGTTACTCCTGAACGGGGAACCGGACCGGAGGCAACAGCGCTGAACCAGAACCGGAACCGGAACTGAACGTTGCCGTTCGGTTCGGGCGTTCGCGTTCGGACCGAAGTTCCGGACCGGACTTTGGCAACACTACTCCTATACCACCATCCCCGATATGACGACGCTAGTTGCACGTCTTCGGCCGTCTTCGGCTGATAGAAAGGCCTGGTCCTGCTCATGTCGCGGGTGGCCTAGGATTAAACTCTTCAAGCCTTTTCAGTGCCACACGCCGTATATAGCTCGTCCAACAGGACCGCGCATGACTCGTTTAAAAACAGTCAGAGGTGATTGATGGACTCGCTGGGCGAAGGCGAAGGCACAGATAGAGAGATGTACTGGGGACTTAGTTTGGCGCAGGAACGGGGTCGTGTCTACTGCATATTTGTACATAGGGTATTTATCCACATTTTGAATGGTACAGTAAATTGGCCCGTTAACGCAAAATTCCCTTTGTGAGGTGGCGGTAACAAGGGCAGTAATGTTCATGCGTGCGTAGCGGCGTAGCCTGGGAGGGACCCTTACATTAAGGTAAAGAAGCAATCCTCTTCAAGTTGGCGGCGGGGTTCAAGTTGGGGGATACGAAATGCGACTTAGAGTAAACGGACCACCAAGCCAAGCACCAAGCTCGAAAGTTGTAGTGACATCAGGCACGAGAGGCTCATTGCTCGCGCTCTCGAACTTGAACTCATAAATATATATCCGGGTACATGATACATTAGAACAAAACACTATATGCGTCTGGCGTCTAGATTGAGGGGCTTTTCCGAGTCCAACAAAAGTAAATAGAAAGGGAATGTATCCCATTGTCCGGATGTTGTGTGTAACGATAGATTGCCTTACTCTCACCCACACAACTCGATTTTCACCACACTTCGTCATTTTCTCCTGGCGTTTTGGGGGTGCTAGTGATCCATTTCGAACATATGCTCGTCCAGCGTAACGCTTGTCCCCAGTGTGAGGGAACCTCGGCCTGAGCGCGCTACTAAGCTGCCAATCGGCGGCTGTCTCACCGGAAACCCTCTACTCATATGTACGTCGCCTTCATTGTGGACATAGTCCGACAGTCCGCGGTACACGCGTGTAGCACCGATTGCCATAGTAATGACTGAATAAAGGAAAAACAATCAGCGAACTTGCACAATTCTCTCGCGACGAGACACCTAACGTGCAGGGATTTGAAACATCTATGATGTCGGGTCCGTCAGTTCCTTGTCCGGAATATTTTCTTCATGACGTACGAGGTTCATGGGATCTGTGAAAATACTCTTTTGGTGAACACCGAAACTCGTCGTATGAAAGAAATACACACCATTCAGATTCAACAGAATAAAAATCTGGGGAGCTCGTATCAGTCACCTGGATGATCTGGATCATATCCATTTTCAGGAAAACATACTGTGGTAGGTGTCCCGGCTAAAACGACAGTTATCATCCACGCCAAGCCCTGTTGTCGTGGTCAGCCCAGAAGAATCATCACAACGCAGGCTGTAGTATCTGAGATGAGAAAATACTAACCTGGGTAAACAGGAGCCACCAGATGCCACCTCTCTGATGGGCATTTTCCCAGCGCAAGAGCCCGGTGAGCATGAGCGCAAGAAGCACCAAATCAGTGACGAAAGAGACAAGAATGTTGATTTTGGTTTCCGATGGATTTGTGACTTTGCAAATGCCTCCGCCCCAAGTTCCGCGAATAACGGCTAAACCTGAATCCGGGTCGCATGTTTGAAATATCTGGAAAGCCAACTGAAGAAACGAACATACTATGAATCAGGGCACCAGTATTGGCGAGCCAGGCAGCGGAAGCGATTGATATGGCGATCTTGTTTAGCCCCCATATCGCTGCGCTAAGAGTGTCTTATCAGTGAGAAGTCAGAGGACCGAGTCTCCACTCACATGCGCAGAACGATCAGGGCCGAGGCAGAAGCTAACGAGAGATGTGAAAATAACTAGTAAATGGCCCCAGATATTAGCATGTAGTCGAGGAAATGGCCCATAATCTCACGAAGACAAAGATGACAAAGGCCTGGGTAGAATTTCAGTCTCGTGATCTGACTCAACAGGGCGAGAAGCCAAGGTACCTGGCAGTTGATCCGGTTTGCTGAGTCAAATCCCACGAGTATAGTGATAATGCAGAACAGAGGGCACCACCGAGCGGCCAAGTAAAGCTGTATGTACCAGCTTGAGTTCGTCATCTCGCATTCTTGTCTGGGCTGTACGCGACGTACCAAAAACGACGAGCGAAAGTTTCGCTTTGCAGTGAAGACAGAATATTCGAATCCGAGGTTCACGACAAACTCCCAGCTTGTATGAGAGGAAATTTAATAAATTTCATTAGACGAGGCTGAGAATAACAGCGCTTACAGGAAAACCCCCCATATGGCGTGGTACAGCTTGACGAGTGCGACTAGTAAGGAAAATGTAAATAGTTAGAAATGTCGGACGCGCAAGTGACGCACAATATTCAGCAGTGATGACGGCGGGACTTTTCCAGTCAGTCATGTTGAGGGAGAAACTGGATCAGTGTGAGAATATGGGGGTCCAGACAGAATGGACAAAGCTGATGAACGTAGACCCGGGTATGCATAAAGTAGTTTCAATATATATAGAGCAAACCTATATAAAACAGAAATGTCAGGGCACAGACTCAGAGCCGGGTTGCTACTATGGGCCCCAGTGGCATGATGGATCCTCACTATACCTTTCCCACTGAGCCGCCGAGCGGTGCTCAAATCATTCTCCAAACGAGTGCTATCCCGGCTCTCCTTCCATTCAGTTGTCATATGTCAGCACCTTGAGGCTATTCTTCCAAGATTTTGCTACGTGATGGCATCAGGACAGGAGGAGGAGAAGGGCGCACAGGCTAGGGGCACTTGATTATCTCATTTAACATTTGATTATAACTCCGCCAGAGTCTCGGGCCTACACGCTCGGGCCAACAATCACGCAAAGGACGAGTCCTCCAACTCAAGTCCTTCCCGTAATTGTTGACTTGACCCAGTGACTATCTACGACGGTGTTCTTGTGAAAAACTCGGAAGTAAGTACGAAGTAGCTTACTCGAGCGATTCCGAAAGAACGACCGCCTAAAGCCATCAGTTGCCCTTGTGGCGCCTCCACTCGGATCCGTGGAGCACATCATCCACCACTGCCCGCGTTTCACAAAGGCCCGGATCAACACGGCCATCTTGATCTGCCCCGTCAACCCCCTATACCCATATCCCCAACTCTTCTCATGGCAAGGGGCAGAATGCTTGCTAAAATTCATCGCTTGATTCAAGGCTTGATTCATCGCGCACTTACGAAGCCGGAATCCGGGCCGCCCCTGTACGTGCCCGACTAGTCCCGACTCCTCAGTTGGCTATCAGCAGACTTACCCGCTCTTGCCCGCCAGGTTGTATACACCGGTGTCAGCTTTGTGGTGCAAGTTGAAACCAAGTTACCAACTTGAATTGTCTTGCATTGGCTTGCAGCAACACTACCTCGGGGTCCCCTGACTTCGGCCGCGGCTCCAGTTGTCGCGCGAATTTCTACAGCCTCCTTTCTCGCTGCCTCAATCCTGTGCTTATCTTTTAATCCATCGCTCGGCCTCTCAGACTCTCGCGTTCTGATGGTTCTGTCGTCGCCGTCACTCGCCTTCGCTACTAAGTAGCTCGATTGGTGAGGTGACCCTGTCCGCATCACCCTCGCTGTCTGTCCCTCCGACGTGTCGACATTTTTCTCTTTTTCCAGAGTATGGGCCCGATCGCAGTCTCATGCGTGTTTCTTTTTTCTAATCTTCTACCTCTCGCTTACGGATCCTTGTTCTCACTCGTGTAATTTATTCCGTTTCACTGGGTCCGCCTCCTCATTGGCATCGTAGCGTGCCCGTTCCGATGGCATCGCACCTCTTTCCTCCACCTACTTAAAGTATAATCCGCCACTTCTCCGGCATTTCAAGGAAACTTGAGCTTTCTTCGCAAGACTTCTATCAATCAGTCCTGGCATTTCCGCCTTCAAATTTTGTATTCGTACAGCCGTCTTCGTTGGCTCCTCCCTCAGTTTTAATACCAGTCGTTGCACCCCATCCCGCGGTCGTTGACTCGGCAACTTTTCTCGTTTTTCCCTTCTCTCTCTCTCTCGCATCGTTTCCTCCTCCTAATCCGGGCTCTGCTCCGCCTGTCAACTCACGCGCATCCACGGTGACCCGCCCAAGCATGACACATCGACACATCTGCCCACCTGACGCTGACGGCCCCACTGGATGTGGCCTCCTCATATGTACATTGTGCACGTAACGTGACCAGGCCGATGGCGAGGCTCTGGGAATACGCACCAACAACTCTTGGGAGCAAACTTTCTGGCGCTTGCAGGTGTGATAAGCCCTGCCCTTATATGGCACGTATCACTACGCGGCAAAACAGTGATTTCCATCGCCCACCGTCCAGGGTTGGGCTATGGACTGCACGTCTTCGACTGATAGAAAGACCAGCCCTGGTCATATCGCGAGTGGCCCCGGATTGAACTCGCCCAGTCTTTCCACTGTCACGACCACACGCCGTATATAGCTGGTCTGAAATGATTCACATGACTCATTTAACAACAGTCAGAAGTAATTGGTGGAGTCGCTGGGCGAAGGCGCAGATGCAGACGAAGAGATGTACTGAGGACCTAGATTGACGCGCGAACGAGGTCGTATCTATTGCATATTTGTACCCAGGATCCACTTTTCGAACGGTGCAGCTGGCCCGTTAACGCGAAATTCTCGTTGCGAGGTAGCGAAGTGATGGTTCATGTGGGCGTGGCATGGGTCCCTTACGTTGAGGTAAAGAGGAAATACTCTCAAGTTGTTGGGGGGGAGGTTGGGGGATATGTAGTGCGAATCACTGTGAACGGATCACCAAGCTCAAAAGTTGTTGTCACCTCAGGGACGAGAGCCTCATTGTTCGTGCTCTCGAACTTGAATTGGCAAATACATAGTATATATTCGACTACGGGATACATTAGAACAAAAATACTACATGCACCTGGCATCCACACATATCCCCTTTGAGGTCGAGAGCGTTTCCGAATCCTACAAAGGGAAATACATCCCATTTTCCAGGTAGTGCAACCAACGATAGATTTGCCTTACTAGTAATCTCACCTACACAACTCGATTGCCCCTAGTTCGTCATTTTACCCTGGTGTTTCTGGGGTGCTATAGAGTCCATCTCGAACATATGCACGTCCAGCGTACGGCTTGTCCCCAGTCCGAGGGATCCTCGGCCTGGGCGGGGTAAAAAGCCGCCACTGGGCGTCTGTCTCACTGGCAGCCCCCTACTCATATGTATGTCGCCTTCTTTGTGGACATAATCCGACAGTCCACGGTACACGCGCGAAGCGCCGATTGTCATGGCAACGACTAAACAAAGGAAAAACAATCAGCAAACTCGCATAATTCTCTCGGGACGAGACTCCTAACGTGAAGGGAGTTGGAACATCTATGATATCGGGTCTGTCAGTTCCTTGTCCGGAATGTTTTCTTTACGACGTACGAGGTTCATAGGGTCTGTGAAAATACTCTTTCGGTGAATATCCTATCTCGTCGTGTGAAAGAAATGCACTGCACACCATTCAGATTCAACAGAATCAAAACCTGGGAGGCTAGTATCGGTCACCTAGATCATATTTACTTTTAGGGAAAACGCACTGTGATAGGCGCCTCGGCTACAGTGACAATTATCATCCACGCCAAGCCCTGTTGCCATGGTCAGCCTGAACCTAGAAGATCATCACAGTGCATGCCTGTGATATGCGAGACGAGAAAATACTAACCTGAGTGAACAGGAGCCACCAGATGCCACCTTTCCGACGGGCGTTATCCCAGCGCAAGAGTCCGGTGAGCATGAGTGCAAGAAGCACCAAGTCAGTGACGAAAGAGACAATGATGTTGGTTCTGGTTTCGACTGTATTCGTGATTATGCAAGCGCCTACTGGCAAGTCTCTGCTCCAAGTTCCGTGAAGAACGACTACACCTGATCACGCGATCCCGGGTGACATTGTTGAAATATCCGGAAAGCCGAATGAAGAAATGAACATACCGTGAATCAGGGTACCAGCATCGGCGAGCCACGCAGCGGAAGCGATCGATATGGCGATCTTGTTTAGCCCCCATATCGCTGCACTGAGAGTGTTGTATCAGTGAGGTGCAGAGGGAGTTTGAGAACCGAGTCTCTACTCACATGCGCATGACGATCAGGGCCTCGGCACAAGCTAACGAGAGATGTGAAAATAACTAGTAGTATGCCCAAATATTAGCGTGTAGTCGAGGAAATGGCCCATAATCTCACGAAGACAAAGATGACAAAGGCCTGGGTGGAATTTCAGTCTCATGATATGACTCAACAGGGCGAGAAGCCAAGGTACCTGGCAGTTGACCTGGTTTACTGGGTCGAATCCCACGAGTATAGTAATAACGCAGAACAGAGGGCACCACCGAGCCGCCAAGTAAAGCTGTATGTACCAGCTTGAGTTCATCATCCGTCTCGCATTCCTGTTTGGGTTGTATGCAACGTACCAGAAACGATGAGCGAAATTTTCGCTTCCCAGTGAAGACAGAATATTCGAATCCGATGTTCACGACAAACTCCCAGCTTGTATGAGGAAAAATTTAATAATTTTCATCAGACGAGGCGAGAACGACAGTGCTCACATGAGAGCTCCCATATGGCGTGGTAAAGCTTGATGAGCGCGACTGTAAGGCAAATTTAAATAGTTAGAAATGTTGGACGAGCAAGTGACGGACAATATTCTGCAGTGATAACCACGGGACTTTTCCAGTCAGTCATGTTGAGGGGGAAACAGGACCGGCGCGACAATACGAGGGTTCAGACGGGATGGACAAAAGTGATGGCCGTAGACCCAGGTATGCACTGGCATGAAGTGGTTTCAAAACGAACCTACGCAGTGACAGTATATAACAACGGAAATGTAGGTGCACAGCAAAGTGCCAAGCGAAGTGCTCAGGCTCGGAGCTCAGCTCTCCTTCCATTCAGTTATCATATTTCAGCACCTTGTGGTTCTTCGTTATTGTTTGCTAACTTTGCCATATGATGGTATCAAAATCAGGAGAAGGGCGCACTCAAGGGCGCAGTCGGCTACAGTACCAGTATTTACAACTCCGCGAGTAACAGGCGTACGCAAACACGCTCGGGGCAAGAATCACGCAACAGTAGTCCTCCGACTCAAATCCCTTTCTCTCGTATTGCAATTGTTGACTTGACTTTCTACGACAGTATTGTAGTAAGATTTTGCGAAAAACTCGGAAGTAAGTCACGTAAAAGCTGCGGGTAATTGATCGACGTTCAACGTTCAACCTTTGAGGCGCAATATGATGCCTCGCAAGATGCCTCGCGACTTCACATGCGGCGATCTCATCTCCGGCATCACATCGTGCATGGTCATGACCCTACAGCCTAGCACGGTGGCCCACCCTCGTTCTTGTCGTCCATCTGGCGTACGTCTCAAACGTGTCACGGATACGATGCTCACACTACTAGTAACTAGTACGTCCATTCCCCCTTGTCAACTCTTCCAACCCCTCGTTTACCCCCCATCCGGCATATATGCCCTTTTCATGTCCGCGCATTTATATGGGCCATCGTTTTCATCTATCATTTTGTCCACATGCCGCACTCCACTTGGCGATCACTCTATCACCACTCTATCACCACGCCGCACTTCGACCGGAGCGAAGCCACGATTTATTCTCGAGTATTTTTCTTTTTCTAGTGTGTTCGTCTTCGCCTCCCGCCCTTGTCCATCACTTTGGCCTCCCCCCTCACTCGCGACTCCCTCTGTCTTCCCTATTTACTACCTCTTATTTGTCACTCCGCCCCCGTTCCATTCTCCTCGCATTTCATCTCGTTCGCCCTTACCACTCCTACTCACTCATTTCCCCCTTCTCCATGTCGTTTTGATCATAGGCACCGAGTTTTCTCCGTTTGCATAAACGACCTCTTTCTTCCTGAATGGATCTGCGCGTCGTCTACGCCTTCTCTCTCGGTCCCAGGACTAAGCTCCCAGGACTGCTACCAATTGGCCCAAGCATCACCGTCATCTGGCCTCTTTCCGTGGCCTCTGTCGGCTCTTGATCGAGGCCTGATCCCTCTCGCTTTCGGTTTGGCGCTACCCTCAATCCTTGCCTTTACAGCTTTGCTCTTATTTTCCTTTTCCCTCTCACACACTCCACTGTCCCCTCCCCTCACAATTCTTCCCAAAAATCCGCTCCGCTTGTCGGACTCATTGATCCAAGTCCGCACATTGCGTCGGCCATATTGTGATTAATCCAAACCGACCTTTTTTACACGTAGCATGTGGTTCGTGCCCTCATGACAAGTAGTTCGTCTATCCTACAAAATCCATCTGGACGTGGTCAAGCAACCAGGTAATATCCGCAGGCGTCTCCTCGACCAAGTAGCAGTGTGGTCACTGCACCGCATTGCAGTCTGGATTACATTCTACTAGATAAGGCGTAAGCACGAGTACCCAAACAATTCGACAACTCACGATGTGCGATCATGCGCCGTAATGAACAACAGTTGACCCATCGCTCTAGCGTAACCCCTCTCCTTCGCAGCTCTTCTCCACCGCAAACTGAAGCACCCTCGCAGATCTCTCGTAACGTGGCACTCCTCTCCAGCCTGAGCTCTGAGAAAATATATTTGTAGAAATGCTTTGATAGGTCTACCCCGTCCGTATCAGCCATCGCCCACATCGTCCCGATAACGCTCCGGAAGCCGCAGAGTTGCATCGCAACCGCAATGTGCAGCCCTTCGTCGGCAATGCCGTCTTCTGTAAACCCGGCAGTATGACAAGCAGAAAGGAAGGCAAATTCCGCAGCAGGAAGTTGGGATCGGACGATCTGTAGGAGGGTAAGATTGTCTCCGTGAAGTTCGAACGAAGCATCGAATGGTTTCCCTGTCTCCACTGTCAAACAAAATGAACGAATCGGTGATCCCTGAGGCTCGCAATCACGCTAGTGGGTGTCGCCTTTTCTGATACGAGAGTTGTAGTAACCGGCGATGCGACAACTTGTGCGACGTCGATCGCGCCCCGTGCCCCAGGCAGGGTTTTGGGCTGTCCTACATGAAGCAACGAAGGCTTGTATAACGTTTCGGGTTGTGAGACAGGTTTGCGGGATTCGATGAGCGCAGAGAGCGTCGGGGTATACGGACAAATTTACAAATTCATAGGTTGCGAGCGAGATTTGCGAGATTCAATGAGTGCAGAGGGAGTTGGGGTATAAGAAGAGATGTACAAGTCCATGAAGTACAGTCCGTCGCCATCGTTGGACGGAATTGGGCCCATCGCATGGAGGGGAAGAAAGCAGAATGCGGACACACCGGAATTTACAACTGGCGGAGTCTCGATACGCGCGCGCCGAGCCTCGGATATTTCTGGAAAAGCGGAAAAGATTCCTTCAGTGATGCCGCCTTTCTTTACAAGCCTTCGTCAGAATCGGGCGTCATCTATTTCTTCGTAGCGCACCACTGCGCGGTCGCCATCACCACCGTGACATTCTGACGGGAGAAAAGCTATCTGGTCTCATGTATGTTTCCTTTTCCTCTACTCTAGTCTATCATGATGGTCCGCTCGTCTTTGGCCTTGCACAGTCACTGTACGATACAACCTCTTTGACTCTTTCCCCCTTGCTTTACCCTTACTTGTGACTCATCTCAGGTTGCTAGTGTGCTCACCTGTCTGTTCTCTCGTTCTGCCTCTCCGTTGTCGCGTTGCGCTCCAGTTCTGTTCTCCTCGTGGGCCATCTCGTTCACCTTTCTGCACCACTCCTACTCTCCCCTTACCCCCTTACCCCACCCTTTACTTTCCCTCCTTTCTATTTCGAACCTATGTACTGACTTATTCCGTGTACGTCATCCGCCTCTGAGGCACTCTCTCCTGCTACATTATGATACTTCAGCAACATGTCGCACACTTTTTCTCTTTCCCCTAGATCCCGGTGTGAATGTCGCGCAAGTCAGGTCCAATTGAGGTCACCCCCAGAGCGGTATTCGCGAGACCGCCATCAATTGATTTTAGCAATGCTGTCATTTCGGCCCCATTCCGCCGCCTCAGACTCACGCCCGATTTCGCCTTCGGTTCGAACGCCACTGGCAGCCGTTCGCTCGCCATCCCGCCATCCTCGCCTTTGCAGATCCTCCATATCTTCCTTTTCCCTCTCACCTGCCTGCTTCCTTGTTCGTCCTCTCCCCTGAGCCTCCTCTCCCGGACTTGCCCCCCCCGTCGAACTCACACCTCACACAGATCTAAGCGTACTATGCACCGCTTTCGCCCACGCCACTTGACGTATTCGATCCCAAAGCAACCTTTGTTATGTATGTGCCATTCTCTCATAGCGAGTAGCTCATCTGCATTGCCGTCTTCAAGTTTTGGCCTCGTCCAACCGCCGTTGTTGGTTGGCTCTTGCTCCTCTTGCCATAATTTCTAACACCAGTCGTTGCACTCCATCCCGCGATCGTTACCTTGGCGGCCCAGGCTTCTCTCGTTGTTCCTTTCTCTCTCGCCCTCGCATCGTTTCCTCCCCCTAATCCCCAAGAAAGACATATTGGTGCATCCGCCCACCTAAGCGGTAACGTCGACGGTCCTGGATGTGGCCCCCTCATACGTACATTGTGCACCTAATGCGACCAGACCGATGGCGGAGCCCCTGGTAAGCGCACCAACAACTCTCGAAAACAAACTTTCGGGCGCTTGCAATTTGACAGGTGTGATAAGTTTATATGGCATGTACCACTATGCAACTAAACAGCGACTTCTTCTATACCACCATCCCCAATATGACACCGACTTCGGCCGATAGAAAGGCCTGGTCTGCTCATATCGCGGGTAGCCTAGGATTAAACTCTTCCAGTCTTTCCAGTGCCACACGCCGTATATAGCTCGTCCAACAGGCCCTCACATGACTCGTTTAGCAACAGTCAGAGGTGATTTATGGACTCGCTGGGCAAAGGCGAAGGCGCAGATAAAGAGATGTTCTGGCGACTTAGTTTGGCACAGGAACGGGGTCGTGTCCACTGCACATTTATACAAAGAGTATCTGTCCACATTTTGAATGGTGCAGTAAATTGGCCCGTTAACGCGAAATTCCCGCTGTGAGGTGGCGGTAATAAGGGCAGTAATGTTCGTGCGTGCGTAGCCTGGGAGGGTCCCTTACATCAAGGTAAACGAGCTTCAAGTTGGCGGCGGGGTTGGGAGATACGTAATGTGACTCAGTGTAAATGGAGTTACGACTATTCCGCAAAGTGTTACGTCCCATAAAAGGAAGGTGCCAAGCAAGTCACGTTGTTGGATTCCAAAACGAGACCGTTACTCCAATTAGCGTTCGAACTCAGATGGGAGAACTTTCCTTTAGTCAGCGTACATAAACATGTTTTGTTTTTATTGTTAAGTTAACTTATGTTTAAAACAAGAATTTTATTTTATTGTTATTAGCTAACTACTTTACATGGATTTTTCTAAGTCGATCTACTGGCGCGGGGGGTGCCTGCCGTTCGCGCGCGCAGCCTCGCCCCGGCTTCGCTTCGCCTCGTTCACGACACCCTCGCCATCACTCTCCCCCTTTCGCACCTGCGCTCCGATGTGCCTACCCTTCCATTCGTGCGCGGGTCCCCCACCCGGGTTGCGCCCCACTCTGCCTCGCCCGCACACCCTTCGTGCAACTCCGCTCGCCGCTCGCGCTCGGGTTGCATCGCCCCTCGTCCCGTGTACCCCCTTTGCATGCGTGCGTGTGTGCGTGCATGCGTGCGGCCCTCCCCCTTGCACACACCTCTTCTCGGGCCCGGCGTGTGTAACCCGGGAGGGCTGGGGTAGCACACCACGCGCGGAGGGGGCTGGGCTGGGCGCACCGACCCTCTTGCATCCCCGAGGGAGTGCGGGCATGGCGGCGTGCATAAACGCCGGGCTGGCGTAGCCCGTGCGGAGGGGGTGGACGCGCCGACCCTCCCCCTTGCGTGTGCGGGCGGCTGGGCTGGCGTGGCCCGCGCGGCAGGGTGGGCGCACCGTCCCTCTCCTTGTGTCTGTGGGCGGGGTGGGGCTGGACGCGCCATCCGTCCTCTTGCGTACGCGGGCAGGGCGGGGCACATGGGGTTGGGCTGGCGTGGCCCGCGCGGAGGGGTGGGCACACCGTCCCTCCTCTCGCGTATGCGGGTGGGGCGGGGTGGGGCGCGTGGGGCTGGGCAGGCGTTGCCTGTGCCGAAGGGGACTGGGGTGGGCACGCTGTCCTCCGTGCGCCGGTAATACGCCCAGCGTACGGCTGGCCAGGTAAATTGATGTTTTTGCTTATTTCATTACTTTCTCGCACCGCTCCGGCGGCCCGCGCTTTCCCGCGCTTCGGCCGATTCGGGCCTTTACTGTTCTGCCCTGTCCTCTGGCTTTGCGACCTCGCTTGGTTGCTCTCTGGGCTTGGTTCTAACTTTAGCTATATTGCTCTGTTTCTCTCTATATAAACATCCTGTATCTACTCTTCCTACTCCAGTTAATCTTAGTTCTCCCCTCTGGGCTTCAGAGCTCTGTAGGGTCTTATTCCCCCTCGTTTCCTGTGTTCCCGAGAGTCTCGCACTCGTCCGCGCCCTTAGAAATTGTAGAGAAACGCGTTCTCGACCCTAGCGAAGCCCTGTACGAAGTTACGAGACCCGCGAAGGCCTGCACGACCGGCAGCGCGGCTTCATGCCTCCCCGAACCCGACACTCTTAGCTGCACTCAGAAGCGCTTACCGGCAGCTTAGGGTATCATTCTGGTGGCCAACGTGGGGAGGTAGAAGCATTTTGCGTCTGTAGGCCTCAAGGAGCGATAGGCATCGCGTTTTCAGCCCACAGCGAGCATTTCCGACGTCGTCCTTCATCCTTCTCCATCGTCTAGTAATCCCCGACCCTCCAGTGTGTTCCCTTCGGCAGAATTTCGCTACGTCACCGTACGACAGGAGCCTGAGCCTCACTCGACTTGGCAACACCGCTTGCGACCTCAGCTGAAAGCCCGAAGGCAACAGTATCCAACAGTACTAGCGAGCTTGTCGCTTTGTCTGAGAGGCTACAACGATACTCTGGAGAGCTAGCCGACGCGACCCTTGGGCCTTGCCCATAACTGACCTAGCGACGCTCTCATATACATGCTGTCCTGCATAGTGATTGGCCCGGGTAACCCTCGGGTTGAAAATGGCTACCCGTACCCGTACCCGTCCTCACGGGTACGGGTTTAGACAGGTTCGGGTACGGGTTCTTGAGGGTTGACGGGTTTCGCGTGGCGGGTACGGGTTATCTTACGGGTACGGGTTATCTTACGGGTACGGGTTATCTTACGGGTACGCGTATAGGCCTGGGGTTAACAGGTGAACAGGTAAGTATATTCAAGATGTGCTACTGTTGGAATCATGGAATGTCCTCGACTCCTCGTCGCGTGGTCAACACATGTACCGATAATACATAACTAGCATCCTACTGCAGTCAGTACTGGTAGAGTAGCGTGCTGTATGTATGAAGTGGACTGAAATGTGAGGGAAATGTCCTGCGTGGTCACGATCGATATCGATGGAGGATGGAGGCTCGGAAATGTAAGGGAAACGTCCTGCGTACTAGTCACGGTCGATATCGATGGAGGACGGAGGCTCGGAAATGTAAGGGAAACATCCTGCGTAGTCACGGTCGATATCGATGGAGGACGGAGGCTCGGATTTGGGAATAGCGTCGATAAAAGGAATGAGAACGGAAGTCGAAGTGATGAGTCCCAGTGATGCGGGTGTCGTCGACGAGCTGCACTATGGGTTTAAAGTTAGAAAAGAAGTCAGTAGAAAGAAGGAAACGTACCAGGTATGTGCGCCCTTGTCGCCACCTTTGCTTGAGACACAAAACACGAAGCCAAGATATTCAATTGAAGGAATGTGGATAGGAAAGAGGAGCGACTGGATGGGTGATGGAATATGGATGGCAGTGAAAACATGCTGGCCGACGACACTTCGGGACAGTTTGGAACCTGATCGGGCTCATCGGAGCGATCAAAGGTATCCAACAAGAGTAGAAGGATCGGGGTATGAGACCGTATGACAAGCCAAGGAACGACAACTTGATGAGTTTGAGGACGGAATAGTGGGGAAAGAAAGATGAGAAAAGAGAAACAAGGCAGAACGAGACTTGATATAGCTTGATAACGCGCAACGTGTTGGTGGTGTGACTGGTGTTGGACCGGCGACTCTGAAACGGCCGAGGTATCTACACACTGACATCCCAGTCCGCGTCCTCCTTATCGGTGTCCTCATCTCCGAGGGATCCTTTGATGTCACGATCAGTGATCATGCCAAGGGTACTCCATGTCCCAACACAGAGTAGTGCATGTGTCGATAGGAACGAGAGGCGATTACGAATGTGGGGAAGGACAAGCCGGCCTTGGCTGAAGATCCGCTCGACATCAACTGTTGTGGCTAATCCGGGGTTGAACATAAACATCAGAAAGAGTAGACAAAGTAGAAAGTAGAAGGTACATACCAGGGATTGATAGATAGTCACGCGCCATACGTGAGAGGCCGGGGAAGCTTTTGCGCCTCTCGTACCACCACGAGAGGGCGTCCTTCACATCTTCAATCCCAGTCGAAAGGTACCGGTTGAGCTCGTTGTGATCTGAGGAAGTGAGCACAAGGTCGGGCAAATCGTCGAAAATGTTGGTATTCGAAGAAATTTGCGAGTGCTGACTCGGCTCGGGACAGTTAGCCCAAAGACAAAGGGAAGTTTTCCACAAATCCACTTACAACTTCGCTGCCGTTGTGCTCCATGTTATCGTCGTCAGGTAACTCATAGGACCGGGCAAATTCGTCTTGAACGATATCGCGTGCGGCTTGAATCCATGCGTCCTCCCAATTATGTTTCTTGAAGTATTCCAGCTTGTGGCGAGGGTGGAGTACTAAGAGTATTCAATTAGGCACCCTTGAGACGATCGGGAAGTGACTCACCCATAGCAATCCGATAGACCTCGGAATGGTCTGTTTTGTTATAGTACCGGTTCATTGAGTTCTTGCCGATGGCGAGCGCGGCACGTATGGATGCCCCAAATTGATCAGAGGAGCCAGAGGCTGTAGCGAGAACATTGTCGATGTGGTCCATGGCCGGGATCACCGCCGCGAGGTTTGGCGTTCCTCGTGAAAAATACATTGTCGCGTCCTTAAAAATCTGGCCAAAAATAATTCAGAAGTAGAAGGAAGCAAAGAAAACAACTACTCACCTTCAATACATCACATAGTTCTCTCGCGATCTTCCATTCCATTGGCAGTAGCTCGTATCTGCGAAGAGAAAATTCGCGGGTGGCAGTCATGCTGTCAATTGCCGAGCGATACTTGAGAGCGAATTCGAGCATATCGTAGGTCGAGTTCCAGCGAGTTGAAACATCACGCAGCATCATGCGTGAGGGGAGGCGATGGGCTGATAGCGTCGCATGCCATTTGGGGAGGAGTTTTGTCGTGGAATTTTTGAGAGCGAATGCGAGCCTACGCAGCTATGTACCACATTAGTATCTGTACGCGTCGAGTCAAATGATTAACTTACCTTTATCAACATCAACTGAACAGGCTGTGTGCTCTCGTCGAGCTCGCCGACTTCTTCCTCTGTTAGCCCCTCATGAAGGTCCACCCAGATGTCAAGGGGTCGATCCTCCTCCTCCTCGCTATTGGCCTCCCATGCCTCCTGCTCTGCCTGCTCCTCGGACTCAAGTTCCTGGCCTAACTCAGCAAGCGCTCGAGCAGCGTCGTCAAGAATAGCGCCAGGCTTTGTCTTTGGTAGGTCGAATTGCTTGAGAATTGACTTTGCTGTGATGTTGATTGTGTGCGCAAAGCAGCGCGTCTGATTGGCGGCACCTGGAAACTTGTCAATGATGGTACTAAGGTGCTGGATCATCGTGTCGTTGTTGGACGCGTTATCAGTTGTGATGCTGACAATCTACAACAATGTAAGTCCAGGTACATACTTCAGAATCGCTTTACCACTCACCTTATCTTTGATCCCAAACGCCTCGAGAACCTCAGCAAAAGCGTTCCCAAGGTTCTCACCGGTATGGGACTTCGGCACCTCAACAAGGTCGAGTAGGAGGGCAGTCGGGGTGCCACTTTTTTCAAAGTGGACTGTAATAGCTACATACGCCTTGTAATTAGGCGATGTCCAGGCGTCGGTAGCAAAACTGAGATTGCCCTCAATTTCCTGGCTTCTGGTCAGTATAGTATTGGTCTGATCGTCGTAGCCAACATACCTGTAACATGTTGGCAATGCGTTCACGAACATGTAAGAAGACCTTCTTGACATCGCGCGAGAGAGTTTCCGCCGAAGGGATATAGTATTCGGGTCGTCCTGTCTTCATCAGGGAACGAAACGCGCGGTCATTAACTACCTGGAAAGGTCGCTTGTTCTCAGAGACCCAGCGTACAAACTCTGCCCTGTTTGAACATTAGGTATTACTACGATCAAATAACTTTTTGGAACGTACCGGATTTCGAGCTTAGTGTGCTGGCGGTGGCTGTAGGTCACCTTTCCCGCTCCAGTTCGTTTGAATGCCGCCGTGATTGAACCATTCAGGCCCTTGTGATTTCTGAGGGCCTCGCGTGTGGACTTAAGATCGCGCGTTTCATATGCGGCAGTAAGCGCGTCATCACCCCAGCAAAGTTTTGCGTGTCGAAGGAGATTGCTGGTGGAACTAGCATCTCTGGTGTAGACAAAACGGCGAACAAATGGTATCGGGCGGCGGCAGGGGCTAGCGGCGCACTCGAAGACATGAGCCTTACGGTTTTTGACATACTCTACAGAAGGAATGGGTTTGAAGAAAGCATAAACTGGCGCATCCCAGCTTTTAGAAAGGCGATCTATTGAAGTTAAGCATATTGTATGAGGGAGAAAAGATGAACGCCCAACTTACTCAACTCGGATATGTCATCCTCTACTTCAGGTTCATCCGAGTCATCGGACCTTTCGTCGCCGCTGCTAACTTCAATAGGGTCGACCATAGACTGCATACGGCTGCCTGTAGTATCGGCCTCTTCATCACTGCTGTCGGCGGCACCAGAACTTTGATGACGGCGAGGCGGCAGGTGTTGAGGGCGACGAGTGGGGTTGGGAACGTCTTCAACGGAAGTCTGGGGGGTGACATGGACGGCCCTTGCGTTGACACTGGTACGAGGCGTCCTCTTCGCCTTCTTGGCCAAAGGGTCGCCATTTTCAGTGACGCGCTCAGTAGGACGACGCTTGCGCGGTCCTTGTATGATACCAGTTGGTGTGGGAATGGGAATTTGTGACATGGTCGAAAGATGGATCACACTCAGAGAGTAGAAGACAGAGAAAAAGTTCTATAGATTGGCGAAGAGAAACAGTCGGTTAAATACATGCGCGGCATCCTACCAAGAAGCAGAGAGAAGAGAGCGTCCAACGTTGCAATCGGGCAACGGAGAAAGAAGAATCTGCGAATGCAATCATGACAAAAAGGCCATTGATGGAACTAATGAGAACTGAGACGAGACGTGCAGATAGCTAGTACTAACCTAGTAGACGAGTACTATAGTCTGATCAAGACACCAGTACCGACAGAACTATACCTGTTCTGAGACAAAGACATGATCAGAAATGGGTAAGTGAGAGCTATAAACGGGAACGTACCTTGACAAAGACGGGTTTGTGGCATGACACGCGACTCGGAGATGGAAATCGAGAATTCGAGGTGGCCTTGGGCGGACAACTGAGACAAGGACGGCGGCACTAGGGGGGGACGGAGTGCCGATAGACAGTGGCAAGTCTGATAGCGGTGATGGATCATTGATCATAGAGGAAGAGCTGGATGACGAGGCGTGGGGAGGGTATACGCGGGGCCCAACAACAATCAAAAAAAGACGACTACCCGTGGGAACCCGTAGTACGGGTACGGGTTTGCCTCGGGTTGAAGGAGGCTACCCGTACCCGTACCCGGCAGTACCCGACCCGTGACCCGTACGGGTTTTCCAAACCCGTGCCGATCACTAGTCCTGCACGCTACCGTCTGCCCAGCCTACAGAATCACTTGCCGAGGTGTGCAAGCTCATACAGGAACGCGCCGCGTCCCTAGTATCGGCACCACGTCGCTCCGTGCCCCTCGTTGAACAGTCACGTGAAGCCCCAACGCCCTTTACGCCAGCGTCCAACAATTTCCCGTCACTTATGGGGACAGTCTCCCATGCCGCAGATTCCGTTGCCGTGCGAAACCAGGCGATGCGCTGCAGGTTCTGCAGGAGCATCACGCATCTTGAGGAATGTCATGGACGCGTATTATTTTCCCTATTTTTCCATATTTTTACGGATCTATAGAGCGAAGATATAAAGGGCCAAAGTACGAGACTTTGTAAGTCACATGTTGCCACCATGTGCACCCTCAAGCACGTGACCCTGGGATAATGTATCCTTAACAGGACAACCCAACCCGGTCACACCTCTTTTACGTACGGACTCTCACGATTGGTAGATAAGGATGGAAGACTCTAGAATGTTCTAGAATGTGCTTAGTAGTTTACGCTTACTCGCTGTATTAGGTTTTACTCAGCAGATAAGGAGACGCGTCAGCAGTTATGACAAGTGCATCAGTCAGCACAATAGATAACGCTATTATTAGACACGACACGTCAGCCTCTGAGTCACGGAGTCTTACTGTACACTTAGTAATAGTGTTTAGACCCAATTCAAAGTCAGCATCAGTAGTGTATATAAACCCTCCTGTAACGTCCTGAGTGGAACCAACTTGTCCTCTTGGTTCTCCACTCAGGTGCGTATCTTCCTGTATTCCCTTACTCTCTCCAATCTAACTTGTCCTCTTGGTTCTCCACTCAGCGTACCACTGTGTGATATTCCTGACAGTCTGAGTTCTTGTATAAGGACTCCAAGCCTCTGTCCCTCCACAGTGACTGTACGTTCGGCGCGTGATTTATCTCCGCGCTGGGCTTGAGTGTGCTCCCTTTACAGTTCACTTTACCTTCACTTGAGTCTAGTGTAGCGAGGTGTCATACCGCTACAAGGAAGACTGCGAGGAGGCAGACATGTACATCCGCGCCGGAAAGTGCAGGCGTGATGTGGTAGGGAAGATAGTCCTTCCCTCAGGAGCTAGAGTACCCCGCAACGTCAAGGGCGGAACCCTTCAGGACCAGTTAGATGAGTACTACAGGCCGAAGGCAGCACAGGACTCGTTATCAGAAATTGCGACGCATCGCCAGGTGACAGCCACAGCTCCAGAATCCCGCGGGCCCGCGGTGCCCTTGCACTCGAAAATCGCGCAAGAGGCAATCGAGCCAACAGACGATTACCAACTCCCCCAAACCCCAATTATACATGATCCTGCGTCCCGCGTAGCTCCCGTTAGCGTTGCCAACGCAGTCAGCAGCTCCGCCAGCAACTCCCCTGCAAGCGTCTGCGACGTCGCTGAATCGCGTGCAGCGGCCAGCGTCCCCCACAGCGTTTCCCGTTCCCCCAGCATCTCGGGCCCCGAGCGGCCCCAGTTACGAGTCACCCATACGATCGATAGTCGGCCACGATGGCCGCAAAATCATGTTTGCCCTCCCACATCACTCCACGTAGTGCGCCAACTCGAGCGAGTTAGGCGCATATTTCCAACATATTTCCCTTTCCCTTCAAGCGTCCCCGGTTCCCCCAGCGGCCGTGAAACAGTTCGCACTCAGGCCCCCGATAGTGTCTCATTTCCTCTCAGCGTCCCCGTCAGCGTCCCCGATTCACCCAGCGTCAGTGAATCAATTGGCGTCATCCCCTCTAGCATCCCGGAGGTGGTTAGTGCCTCGTTTGGCGATCACCCAGTCGTTCCCAGCGTCCGCGAAACCGTTCGCACCCCCGTCCCTTTTAGCGTCCCCGAGTGGCGCTCCCCCAGCATACTAGTACGTGGTAGTGGCCCCGAGTGGCCCCAGTGAGTGTCTCATGCGATCGATAGTCGGCTACGATGGCCGCAAGATCATGTTATCGCTCCCACGTCCTTCCACGTAGTGCGCCAACTCGAGCGAGTTAGGCGCATATATTCCCAGCATATTTCCGGTTCCCCCTCCCTTCCAGTGTCGTCGTTTGCACCCCCACTCGCGTATCTAGTACCCCCAGCGTCTCCGTCAGCGTCCCCGATTCGCCCAGCGTCAGTGAAACAATCAACGCCATCCCCTCCAGCGTCTCCCCTTGCGTCTCCGACCCCCCCAGCACCCGCGAAACAGTTCGCACCCCCGTCCCCTCTAGCGGCTCCCGTCCACCCAGCGTCCCAGGCCCCGAGTGGCCTCAGTTACAAGTCACCCAGGCAATCGAAAGTCGGCCACGATGGCCGCAAAATCGTTTTATCGTTCCAACATCGCTTCATGTGGCACGCCAACTCGAGCGAGTTCGGCACATATTTCCAAGATATTTCCGATTTTCCCTCCCCTGCGTCACCAAGGCGGTTAGCGCCTCACCCAGCGTTCCCCCGGTCTCGTCCGACGTCCGTGGAGCAGTTTGCACTCTCGACAGCGTCTCCACTCCCCCCAGCATTCCACCTAGCGTCCCCGTCAGCGTCCCCGATCCACTCAGCATCAGTGGTTCAATCAGCGTCATCCCATTCAGCGTGCGTTTTAGCGGCCCCGAGCGGCCCCAGTTGCGAGTTACCCCGAATATGATCGGCAGTCAGCCACGATGGCCGCAAAGCTATTTTATTGTTCCCGTATCAGTCCACACATGCCAAGGAGTTCGGCATGTGTTTCCGCCATATTCCCATCTCCCTTTACCTCCCCCTGCGAGAATTTCGAACCCAAGTGGTGGGTCACGCAACGAAGAACCCAGTGGTGAGAAGCCCACGAGTAGTGATCGGCACGGGTTTGGAAAACCCGTACGGGTCACGGGTCGGGTACTGCCGGGTACGGGTACGGGTAGCCTCCTTCAACCCGAGGCAAACCCGTACCCGTACTACGGGTTCCCACGGGTAGTCGTCTTTTTTTGATTGTTGTTGGGCCCCGCGTATACCCTCCCCACGCCTCGTCATCCAGCTCTTCCTCTATGATCAATGATCCATCACCGCTATCAGACTTGCCACTGTCTATCGGCACTCCGTCCCCCCCTAGTGCCGCCGTCCTTGTCTCAGTTGTCCGCCCAAGGCCACCTCGAATTCTCGATTTCCATCTCCGAGTCGCGTGTCATGCCACAAACCCGTCTTTGTCAAGGTACGTTCCCGTTTATAGCTCTCACTTACCCATTTCTGATCATGTCTTTGTCTCAGAACAGGTATAGTTCTGTCGGTACTGGTGTCTTGATCAGACTATAGTACTCGTCTACTAGGTTAGTACTAGCTATCTGCACGTCTCGTCTCAGTTCTCATTAGTTCCATCAATGGCCTTTTTGTCATGATTGCATTCGCAGATTCTTCTTTCTCCGTTGCCCGATTGCAACGTTGGACGCTCTCTTCTCTCTGCTTCTTGGTAGGATGCCGCGCATGTATTTAACCGACTGTTTCTCTTCGCCAATCTATAGAACTTTTTCTCTGTCTTCTACTCTCTGAGTGTGATCCATCTTTCGACCATGTCACAAATTCCCATTCCCACACCAACTGGTATCATACAAGGACCGCGCAAGCGTCGTCCTACTGAGCGCGTCACTGAAAATGGCGACCCTTTGGCCAAGAAGGCGAAGAGGACGCCTCGTACCAGTGTCAATGCAAGGGCCGTCCATGTCACCCCCCAGACTTCCGTTGAAGACGTTCCCAACCCCACTCGTCGCCCTCAACACCTGCCGCCTTGCCGTCATCAAAGTTCTGGTGCCGCCGACAGCAGTGATGAAGAGGCCGATACTACAGGCAGCCGTATGCAGTCTATGGTCGACCCTATTGAAGTTAGCAGCGGCGACGAAAGGTCCGATGACTCGGATGAACCTGAAGTAGAGGATGACATATCCGAGTTGAGTAAGTTGGGCGTTCATCTTTTCTCCCTCATACAATATGCTTAACTTCAATAGATCGCCTTTCTAAAAGCTGGGATGCGCCAGTTTATGCTTTCTTCAAACCCATTCCTTCTGTAGAGTATGTCAAAAACCGTAAGGCTCATGTCTTCGAGTGCGCCGCTAGCCCCTGCCGCCGCCCGATACCATTTGTTCGCCGTTTTGTCTACACCAGAGATGCTAGTTCCACCAGCAATCTCCTTCGACACGCAAAACTTTGCTGGGGTGATGACGCGCTTACTGCCGCATATGAAACGCGCGATCTTAAGTCCACACGCGAGGCCCTCAGAAATCACAAGGGCCTGAATGGTTCAATCACGGCGGCATTCAAACGAACTGGAGCGGGAAAGGTGACCTACAGCCACCGCCAGCACACTAAGCTCGAAATCCGGTACGTTCCAAAAAGTTATTTGATCGTAGTAATACCTAATGTTCAAACAGGGCAGAGTTTGTACGCTGGGTCTCTGAGAACAAGCGACCTTTCCAGGTAGTTAATGACCGCGCGTTTCGTTCCCTGATGAAGACAGGACGACCCGAATACTATATCCCTTCGGCGGAAACTCTCTCGCGCGATGTCAAGAAGGTCTTCTTACATGTTCGTGAACGCATTGCCAACATGTTACAGGTATGTTGGCTACGACGATCAGACCAATACTATACTGACCAGAAGCCAGGAAATTGAGGGCAATCTCAGTTTTGCTACCGACGCCTGGACATCGCCTAATTACAAGGCGTATGTAGCTATTACAGTCCACTTTGAAAAAAGTGGCACCCCGACTAGGGAATACCACGGGTTGGCCATACCCGTGACGGGTCGCGGGTACGGGTCACGCGGGTACGGGTCTGGGTGGCGATTTCCCAACCCGTGCAAAACCCGTACCCGTGGCCCGGGTACCCGCGGGTAGTACCCTCTTTTACCGTCACCTTGTCAAGCACGCCGTGCAAGCCGCGCCACTGCTGCAAAACACCTTTCTTGTCCACCCTTGTTCCCTGCCCCCCGTCTCAAGTGTCCTTTATGGGCAGTTCCTCATTTCGGTTGACAACTCCACCGTCCTCATCTACCTTTATTTGGTGCGTTCCTTATCTTTTTTCTCTGATGGAACGAGACTTGGCTGACGGTCGCTCAGTTCGCCCATATTGTGCAATCAATTTTCGTGTTTCACTTTTGCACCATCCCTTTCCTGGTCCCATCTCTTCCATTTGCTGCCGGTGTCGCTCCGTTTTGACTTTAGTTCCCTGTCTTTGTTTTTCAGGACCTCGCCAGATCTCAAGCGCAAGTTTCCTTACTCATTGCCAAAGAAGACGAAGAACTGTTCTACAAGAACGAGAAAAGAACCTGAAACTGACAGATTCAACGTATGTACATGGCCATTGTCGACGAATACACGAGCTAATAAACCATACAGCCATATTGTGAGGCTCGGGCTCAGGTCGCGAGACAACAACGGCGATCTTATATCTCCAGCGCCGCACCATGATCCCGTTGTTTGTCCAAAGGAACATGCTGCAGCAATCCTCGCACCGGTCGATTGATGGCCCGGATTCATTGTGTAGCCACCATTGCGGCATTGCCCCACTTGTAGGTATGATGTAGCACAGTAAAAATGTACTTAAAGTCGTCGTTTCGCTCTGTCAATCCATACTTCCCTGCTTACCTTTGTGCGCATTGTTTCACCATAATGTCTGGCAACTTCGTCAAAGGGTCACGCAAGCGGAAGCCCACCAAACGCGTCACAGAAAATGGCGATCCTCTTCTCAGAAAAAGAAAAAAAAGAAAGGCATCGACGCCCACTGCTACTCCGTCCATTGCAGACCCTAGCTCCCCTCCCTGTGCCCAACCCCGTGCCCTTGACGACGCCGATGGAGATGACGATGACGCTGCGTCACCAAAGTCTCTTGAGCCGATTGAATTATCGGATACCGAGTCGGTGGTTGTTGTAAGCGAGGACGACGGTGCTGAGCTTGGTAGGTGTCATGTTTGGTTTCGACATCCAGCTGCAAACTGATAAGTTCGCAGATCGACTATCAAAAGAGTGGGACGCACCTATCTATGTGTTCTTCAAGCCTACACCGACAGTTGAGTATGTCGACGGTCGGAAAGCCCACGTATTCGAGTGTGCCGCCCGGCATTGCCGTTCCCGGCGGTTTATTCGGCGATTCCTTGACAAGGGCGACGCAAAGTCAACGGGTAATCTGCGCCGACATGCCAAACATTGTTGGGGCAATGAGGCTGTGGCTGCAGCCGACGCGATGGGGGATGTGAAGGCTGCTCGTAAGGCTCTAGGAAAATACCAACGCGTTGATGGGTCAATTACCGCGATCTTTCAACGTGTGGCAAAAGGAAAAGTGACGTACAGTCACCGCCAACATACCAAGGCAGAGGCGCGGTATGTCTCGTGTCTTTTCAGGTTTGAAGATAGGTGGCTAGAATAAGTTTTCAGCGTCGAGTTCATACGTTGGATCGCCGAAAGTAAACGGCCGTTCAAGATCGTAAACGACCGTGGATTCCGCGCCCTTATGAAGACAGGAAGACCGGACTATCATATTCCATCGGCACAGGCGCTGTCACGCGATGTGAAAAAAGTGTTTGTTCGCGTTCGGGGACGGATCGCTGACATGCTGCAAGTAAGGCATGTGTTATATCAACGCAATTTGCGTGCTCACCCAAGACACTAGGAATACGATGGCAAACTAAACTTTGCCACCGATGCCTGGACCTCCCCGAATCACAAGGCGTATGTTGCGTTTACCGTCCACTTTGAACGCGAAGGGGAGGCAGTGGGGATGCTCCTAGACATTGTTGAAGTGCCGAAATCACATACTGGTGCCAACCTCGCACACGCATTTGCCAAGGTCCTAAATGACTTTGGGATCAGCGACAAGGTCAGTATACTATCTGATAAACTGAAGCAAGGTACTCATCTTTGGGTAGATTCTGGGCGTCACCGCCGACAACGCGTCCAGCAATGACACCATGATCGACCACCTTGGTGTGCTACTTGACGACTTCCCCGGCCCTGCAAACCAAACGAGGTGCTTCCTTCACATCCTCAGCATCGCAGCAAAATCAGTCATCAAACAATTTGACCTACCGAAAACCAGGAATGGTGAGGTGATGGATGACACCGCGCAAGGGCTTGACGAGGAGGAGTGGGGAGAAAACGAAGACCAAGATGAAGGCACAGATGATCAACCACTGGATAGATGGGCCGATCTTCAAAACGGATTGTCAGAAGAGCAAAGGAACGAGATCGACTTGAGCGTCCAGCCAGTGCGGTCGGTGCTGACCAAGGTGGCTGTCACGTTACCTTTCCTAGCACAGTTTGGTTGACTAACTCGGAACGCAAGTTGCGCAAATTTGCATACGCGGTACAAAAATTCGACCACTAAGCTCCTCCCACAGTGGCACGACACCCTTTCTTCCTGTCGTTTATCTCGCCGTATGATGCCTCGGGATGTTTCGACTCGATGGAATTCGACGTTTGACATGCTCGATTTTGCACTCGAATTTCGCCTGGCGATTGACGCAATGACCGCAAAGCGTGAACTCGATCTCCGGAAATACGAGTTAACCCCTGTGGAATGGGGTATTGCGGGAGAACTTAGGGATGTTCTGAAAGTATGTATTCACTTTTCGCTTTCTATTCATTGCTAAATCATCTTGCCGAAGATATTTAAGGACGCAACACTCTTCTTCTCTCGTGGAACCCCAAACCTCGCCAGCGTCATTCCCGCAATGGACCATATCGACAAAGTCCTCTCCACCACGTCTAATGATTCCCATCAGTTCTCTCCTCCCATCCGCGCCGCCCTAGTCATTGGCAAGAACGCGATCAACCGGTATTACAACAAGACAGACCAATCTGAGGTTTACCGCATCGCCATGAGTAAGTGCTCTTCCTATTCGTATATTCCGTTTTTAATGTCTGTTACTGTGGACAGTTCTTCACCCACGACACAAGCTCGCCTACTTCAAGGCTCAGGATTGGGAAGAGCCCCTGGATTGAGACTGCGTACACTCTTGTCCGTGAAGAGTACGATCGTTCATATGCCCCAGCAAATGCCGACACCGACGCCGACGACGACGACGACGACGAATCGGGTTCCGTTACTGTAAGTTTTAGCTCTTCTCCCTTTTTTTTCTGACTTCCTGTCCCCAGCAGCCGTCATCCTCATCAAATAATATTTTCGACAATTTACCTGACCTGGCTCCGACTTCGTCTGACCTCCGCGACGAACTTGATCGCTACCTTGCCACTGACACGGAAGACGTCAAAGACGGCCTTTTATGGTGGCACAAGAGACGTGCTACCTTCCCTCGTTTGTCCCGCATGGCTCGGATTTATCTTTCGATTCCAGGTAAGTCATTGTTTCTCTGTTTTCAACATTACTCACACTCTTACACTTGTTTTAGCAACTTCGATCGACGTTGAACGCGTGTTCAGTCAAGGTCGACTACTTCTTTCTCATGTCCGCGGCCGCCTCACCGTTCAATCGACACGTGCACTCTTGTGCCTTGGCACATGGAGTGTGCTCGGCCTCGTCAAGGACAGTGATATCAAGGCGTGTCTTGGTCCGGACAACGTTTGTGTGGAGGAGGAAGAGCTCGCCGAAGATTGGGATGCCATTATCAGGCCCAGAGTTAATGTTTAGAGGAGTCGCTTTACCCAGATTGTAGTGTGCGCAATTTCAGGTGGTTTGTTTGTCTCGTCCGCATGTGTGAAGTCTTCTGTTTCGCCGCGTACCGCCTAGCCAGCTACGGGTTAAGGGTAACCCGCGAAACCCGTACAAACCCATCATACCCGCCTGGACCCGTACCGCCTAGCCAGCTACGGGTTATGGGTAACCCGCGAAACCCGCCGAAACCCGTCATACCCGCCTGGACCCGTACCCGTATGCACGGGTACCCGTACCCATAGTCGCGGGTACGGGTTTCGGCGGGTACGGGTACGGGTCGCCCCAAAATTACCCGGGGGTGACCCGTGGTAATCCCTAACCCCGACTGCCCTCCTACTCGACCTTGTTGAGGTGCCGAAGTCCCATACCGGTGAGAACCTTGGGAACACTTTTGCTGAGGTTCTCGAGGCGTTTGGGATCAAAGATAAGGTGAGCGGTAAAGCGATTCTGAAGTATGTACCTGGACTTACATTGTTGTAGATTGTCAGCATCACAACTGATAACGCGTCCAACAACGACACGATGATCCAGCACCTTAGTACCATCATTGACAAGTTTCCAGGTGCCGCCAATCAGACGCGCTGCTTTGCGCACACAATCAACATCACAGCAAAGTCAATTCTCAAGCAATTCGACCTACCAAAGACAAAGCCTGGCGCTATTCTTGACAACGCTGCTCGAGCGCTTGCTGAGTTAGGCCAGGAACTTGAGTCCGAGGAGCAGGCAGAGCAGGAGGCGTGGGAGGCCAATAGCGAGGAGGAGGAGGATCGACCCCTTGACATCTGGGTGGACCTTCATGAGGGGCTAACAGAGGAAGAAGTCGGCGAGCTCGACGAGAGCACACAGCCTGTTCAGTTGATGTTGATAAAGGTAAGTTAATCATTTGACTCGACGCGTACAGATACTAATGTGGTACATAGCTGCGTAGGCTCGCATTCGCTCTCAAAAATTCCACGACAAAACTCCTCCCCAAATGGCATGCGACGCTATCAGCCCATCGCCTCCCCTCACGCATGATGCTGCGTGATGTTTCAACTCGCTGGAACTCGACCTACGATATGCTCGAATTCGCTCTCAAGTATCGCTCGGCAATTGACAGCATGACTGCCACCCGCGAATTTTCTCTTCGCAGATACGAGCTACTGCCAATGGAATGGAAGATCGCGAGAGAACTATGTGATGTATTGAAGGTGAGTAGTTGTTTTCTTTGCTTCCTTCTACTTCTGAATTATTTTTGGCCAGATTTTTAAGGACGCGACAATGTATTTTTCACGAGGAACGCCAAACCTCGCGGCGGTGATCCCGGCCATGGACCACATCGACAATGTTCTCGCTACAGCCTCTGGCTCCTCTGATCAATTTGGGGCATCCATACGTGCCGCGCTCGCCATCGGCAAGAACTCAATGAACCGGTACTATAACAAAACAGACCATTCCGAGGTCTATCGGATTGCTATGGGTGAGTCACTTCCCGATCGTCTCAAGGGTGCCTAATTGAATACTCTTAGTACTCCACCCTCGCCACAAGCTGGAATACTTCAAGAAACATAATTGGGAGGACGCATGGATTCAAGCCGCACGCGATATCGTTCAAGACGAATTTGCCCGGTCCTATGAGTTACCTGACGACGATAACATGGAGCACAACGGCAGCGAAGTTGTAAGTGGATTTGTGGAAAACTTCCCTTTGTCTTTGGGCTAACTGTCCCGAGCCGAGTCAGCACTCGCAAATTTCTTCGAATACCAACATTTTCGACGATTTGCCCGACCTTGTGCTCACTTCCTCAGATCACAACGAGCTCAACCGGTACCTTTCGACTGGGATTGAAGATGTGAAGGACGCCCTCTCGTGGTGGTACGAGAGGCGCAAAAGCTTCCCCGGCCTCTCACGTATGGCGCGTGACTATCTATCAATCCCTGGTATGTACCTTCTACTTTCTACTTTGTCTACTCTTTCTGATGTTTATGTTCAACCCCGGATTAGCCACAACAGTTGATGTCGAGCGGATCTTCAGCCAAGGCCGGCTTGTCCTTCCCCACATTCGTAATCGCCTCTCGTTCCTATCGACACATGCACTACTCTGTGTTGGGACATGGAGTACCCTTGGCATGATCACTGATCGTGACATCAAAGGATCCCTCGGAGATGAGGACACCGATAAGGAGGACGCGGACTGGGATGTCAGTGTGTAGATACCTCGGCCGTTTCAGAGTCGCCGGTCCGACACCAGTCACACCACCAACACGTTGCGCGTTATCAAGCTATATCAAGTCTCGTTCTGCCTTGTTTCTCTTTTCTCATCTTTCTTTCCCCACTATTCCGTCCTCAAACTCATCAAGTTGTCGTTCCTTGGCTTGTCATACGGTCTCATACCCCGATCCTTCTACTCTTGTTGGATACCTTTGATCGCTCCGATGAGCCCGATCAGGTTCCAAACTGTCCCGAAGTGTCGTCGGCCAGCATGTTTTCACTGCCATCCATATTCCATCACCCATCCAGTCGCTCCTCTTTCCTATCCACATTCCTTCAATTGAATATCTTGGCTTCGTGTTTTGTGTCTCAAGCAAAGGTGGCGACAAGGGCGCACATACCTGGTACGTTTCCTTCTTTCTACTGACTTCTTTTCTAACTTTAAACCCATAGTGCAGCTCGTCGACGACACCCGCATCACTGGGACTCATCACTTCGACTTCCGTTCTCATTCCTTTTATCGACGCTATTCCCAAATCCGAGCCTCCGTCCTCCATCGATATCGACCGTGACTAGTACGCAGGACGTTTCCCTTACATTTCCGAGCCTCCATCCTCCATCGATATCGATCGTGACCACGCAGGACATTTCCCTCACATTTCAGTCCACTTCATACATACAGCACGCTACTCTACCAGTACTGACTGCAGTAGGATGCTAGTTATGTATTATCGGTACATGTGTTGACCACGCGACGAGGAGTCGAGGACATTCCATGATTCCAACAGTAGCACATCTTGAATATACTTACCTGTTCACCTGTTAACCCCAGGCCTATACGCGTACCCGTAAGATAACCCGTACCCGTAAGATAACCCGTACCCGCCACGCGAAACCCGTCAACCCTCAAGAACCCGTACCCGAACCTGTCTAAACCCGTACCCGTGAGGACGGGTACGGGTACAGGTAGCCATTTTCAACCCGAGGGTTACCCGGGCCAATCACTACCCACGAGCCCACGCCGAGTGGCTGCGCTTCGATTGCGTTTCCGCCCCCGCAAGCCCCCAGACGTTAGGCAACAAGAGTGTGTAGTGATGCCGGTACAACTGTAACCTGGCGACACTATTTCGCGCAGACCGACAAGCTCGCGTTCATACGTGTCGGATTCGAGCCGTACCAGCCATGCACAGTGACCCTTTGACTTACATTTCATTTTCTTTAGTTGCGACCCAACCCAATATTTCGTTTTTAATTGTTTTGTTTTGGTTTACATTCGACAGGTTTTCGTCCGAGCAGTGTCGCCCAGTGCCTGCGATTGAGCTAGCGGCTCCCTAACTATCCTCACCCCATCCCTCGTCTTTCCTCGCGTCCACATTTCCGCCAGTGCCAGCTCGGCGTACTCAGGCATCTCTGGTCAGTGTTACGCATCCCCGCAAGTCACGCATTGGCCTGCGTGCGTCACGGTCAGCATATTCGGCGTCCACCGCTAGCACCCTTCCGCGCCCCGTCTCCGCGTCCCGTGCAGTTCATAAGCCCCAGCGATGAGTCATGCAGCCAGCGAAGACCCCGGCAGCAAAGAGTCAACGAACCCGAGCCGAGCGACTACGCTCCGGCTGCTCCCCGATCTGCGAAACCCCAGGACATTGTGCGTCGAACAAGCGACGAGCTACGCAGCGAAGAGTGCGACGGCAAGAAACATGCGAGCCAATACCAAGTGAGCACACGCCGGGTACCCTTTCACTCAGCCCCGGGACATGCAGACAAGACACGCGGACGGTTCCCAGTCGCGCATCCGCCGAGGACTGGGGACAGTCAGATTTTCAGTGGGGAGGAGAATCGGGCCCCAGCTTCGGAACCATTTTCGCGTTGCGGCGTCGGCGTCACCGATTTCCTGCTCTCTTGCACGGTCGCTTGACTCGCTTGACCCGGGCTCAGGGCCCCTCGAGTTCATCCAGACTGTGTCAGTCTCACGCATAAGCGAACCCAGTAGACGCTTGCCCAGTCCATTGCCATCACGCAGCCTCCATCCAGCACAATACTCGATGCAACGGCGAACGAGCCACGTTATCGCAGGCTCCCACGCCATGCAGGCGGAATCGCACAAGACGTCTCAGGTTACGGACAGCGTTCGCAGGTTCCGCGGCGACACGTACAGCACCGGAGATCGGCTCACCAGCAGAGCCATCGCAAGCGTCTACGAGTCCCACGACAAACATGCACGGCGACCGCGGATTCGTGAAGAGCAGTCTTCAAGGTCCTTCGAGTTCAGGCCGATCTATGACCACGGGACGGTAGCGCAGATGACCCCTAGTCCGTCGGAAGTCTCGGCGCCGCATTTCAGTTCGGGGGCAGCGTGCGTTAGCCATGCTGTGACGTGCGAGGAAGAATGCAGCGATACTTAGTCAAGATGACTTCAGTGGGAGCAGAAGCGCAAAACGAAGGCTTCGGCCGCAGCGCCACATGCATGCGGACGCCTGCGGCGAGTTACAAGATCAGCGATGCGTTTGTGGTAGCCTCCCCAGCGTTCACAGAGCCCGCAGAGACGTGCACAAGATACGCAGAGCGACTTTGGCGAGAACCAAGAGCCAGCGCACATTGAAGACTATGGCAAGTACGAGTGCAGCAGCAACGGTGCCATCGCCGCGCGGACGTCAGCGGAAAGCGCAAGGCTTCGGATCAGTCGCATGGGTCGACAACGGCGTTTCCAAGATCCGCAAGTACATGCGCGGCAAGAGCGACTTCGCACTCCAGGGGGAAAACCTGGCAAAGTACTGCAAGCGCAAGCGTACCAACAACAGCGCTGCAATCGCGCAGCCTTCAGCGACTCAATCAGGCATCAAGGAAGACACCGCGTACCATCACACGTATTTCTGACTCCCGCGACAGCACATCCAATATGTGCAACAGCGACCCGAACCCATAGGCAGCAGAGCGAGCACGCATGTGATAGCGACTGCGCCATAGCCGTCCCGCGGAATCGTGCGCGAAGGAACGCGATACAGTCCGTTTACGAGCGACACCCAGCACTGCAACGAGCGCAAGTCCAGCAGCAGCGGTAGCCCCACGCGGATCTTCGCAGCTTGCCGGCAACTGTGCCACGATCGTGCTGCGTTCGGCGACTCGTCTAGGCGAAGAAGACATCCCCGCGCTTCTGCTAACATGTGGCGACTCCCGCAGCATTGCGTACAGACACTCAAGGCATCGGCTCCCCGTGCAAGAGAGCCCCCAAGTACACAAGTCATGTCAGCAGTGCAAGCGTGACGCGAGCATAGGCAGATCGTACATGGACCCCAAGCGCAAGCGTATCAGTGACTGCGCCGCGATCGCGCGACCTTCGACGACTCGGCTAGGCGACGAGGACGACCCTATGTACCAGCTAGATCAATGACAGCACCCGCGGCGATGTGCGCAGTACTTGTGGACCAACACAGTCGAGAGTGACTCCTGGTGGGAAGAGAAGCACAAGCACGACGCGAAGCGATAGCGCCACTTACGCGCGGACGCCCGCGGCGCACCAAGAGTTCAGCGATAGTATACGGTGCTCACGGTGACATTTACAGGACACGCGGCGAAGGGCGTGGTACCAGCGGACCGGTAGCGACTCGGACTCTGACGTATGCCGAAGAAGGTCACAAGTCCAGTAGCAGTGACTGTGCAGGCATCCCGCGGACCGTCGCGGCTTGCCCAGTGGTTCAGACCAGGTCCAGGCGTTGACTCGAGCGTTTTCAATGTTCACAGATGAGTGCGCGACAAGAGCGACTTTGCATTGCCAAGAGCATCTGTTCGGCCAAGTCCCTCAAGCGCAAGTGTACCAGCAACTGTGCCACAATCGCGTAGACTTCATCAGCTCGACTAGGCGACGAAGACGACCTCATGTACTGGCTATAGCGACTACAGCACCCGCGACAGCGTGCGCAATGGTTGCGCTTCAGCTCAAGACAATGCATCTGTAAAGTGGGACCTGTCAAAAGCTGTCACCGACCGGTCCTGACCAGTCGGTGACAGCTTTTGACAGGTCCCACTTTACAGATGCTGGCGCTTTTTGTGTAGGAGGGCCACGAGTATGCAAGACATAGCGACAGCGCCAGCTTAGTGCGAACATCGGCCGCCAGTGCCAGGCGTCAGGTCAGTCTCACCTGCCGGTAAATGGCACTTTTGAGGCTCGCAATCGCGTGCACGGCAAGAGCGACGTCGCTTTACCAGAACCCTTTCGCGACTCCGCAACGATGCGCACGGCCCAGGTTCAGTTCAAGAGGTCGACGACTCGCGTACAAGAAGGCTGTCAGCGCGCAAGATGTACCGGCGGTACGACGCTCATGCGGCCTACGGGCCCTCGAAAGGGCTGCAAATACCCAGAGAACACTCAAGGCATGTGATGTACATGCGCGACGATTCGCACGACGGCTACACCGGACTCACACCGTGACCCTACGCCTCGAGGATGACCGCTACCGACCCCCGTGCCACAAGCCGAGCGAATCCCTGCACACACCGATGACTGAGGACAGTCAGGATCTCAGTTGGGAGCGGATAATACGCCCAGCGTACGGCTGGCCAGGTAAATTGATGTTTTTGCTTATTTCATTACTTTCTCGCACCGCTCCGGCGGCCCGTGCTTTCCCGCGCTTCGGCCGATTCGGGCCTTTACTGTTCTGCCCTGTCCTCTGGCTTTGCGACCTCGCTTGGTTGCTCTCTGGGCTTGGTTCTAACTTTAGCTATATTGCTCTGTTTCTCTCTATATAAACATCCTGTATCTACTCTTCCTACTCCAGTTAATCTTAGTTCTCCCCTCTGGGCTTCAGAGCTCTGTAGGGTCTTATTCCCCCTCGTTCCCTGTGTTCCCGAGAGTCTCGCACTCGTCCGCGCCCTTAGAAATTGTAGAGAAACGCGTTCTCGACCCTAGCGAAGCCCTGTACGAAGTTACGAGACCCGCGAAGGCCTGCATGACCGGCAGCGCGGCTTCATGCCTCCCCGAACCCGACACTCTTAGCTGCACTCAGAAGCGCTTACCGGCAGCTTAGGGTATCACCGGCAGGGAGGGGCCGGGGCGACGTGCCCTCATGCGCACCCTTTCCGCACGAACGGGGCGGCGCGGACAAGGGAGAGGGGGCTGACGTGTCCTCCTTCCGCGCAGAAGGCGGATGTTGGGGGAAGGGAGGGACCGGGGGGCAGCGGTGGGCCCGCATGAACGTGGGGAAGGGCCCGCGCGCCCCTTATCTGCGTGCGAAGGGGGCGGCGGCGGTCAATGTGGGGGACGGAAGGAGTGGGTGGGTGACTTACTCTCGTGTGCCCCCCTTCCGCGCGAACGTGGCGGCGGTGACGGGGGGGAAGGGGAAGAGGTGGACGAGGGAGGCGGGAGGAGAGGGGAATTGGCACGGAGGGCTACTGTAATGGGGATGGGTCCAGTTCTGGACCCTGTGGCGGAAGCAAGTCGTGCCTGCCACGTACGCTGACATGGCAGGCACGACTTGCTTCCGCCACGGGGGCTCTCACTACTACCCAGTTCTGTAAGTCTCTCTTCCCGTCCCCCTCGCCCACCCATTCGTGTCAAAAAGAGGACGCGAGAAGACAGGCCGACGCCCCTCCCCTTCCTGCATCGCGCGCCGCCGTTTGTGCGCAGAAAGCAGTGCACTATGGTAAGTCGCCCACCCACTCCTTCCGTCCCCCACATTGACCGCCGCCGCCCCCTTTGCACGCAGATAAGGGGCGCGTGGGCCCTTCCCCACGTTCGTGCGGGCCCGCCGCTGCCCCCCGGTCCCTCCCTTCCCCCCAACATCCGCCTTCTGCGCGGAAGGAGGACACGTCGGCCCCCTCTCCCTTGTCCGCGCCGCCCCATTCGTGCGGAAAGGGTGCGCATGAGGGCACGTCGCCCCGGCCCCTCCCTGCCGGTGCACGGAGGACAGCGCGCCCACCCCAGTCCCCTTCGGCACAGGCGACGCCTGCCCAGCCCCACACGCCCCACCCCGCCCCGCCCGCATACGCGAGAGGAGGGACGGTGTGCCCACCCCTCCGCGCGGGCCACGCCAGCCCAACCCCACGTGCCCCGCCCTGCCCGCATACGCAAGAGGACGGATGGCGCGTCCAGCCCCACCCCGCCCACAGACGCAAGGAGAGGGACGGTGCGCCCACCCCGCCGCGCGGGCCACGCCAGCCCAGCCGCCCGCACACGCAAGGGGGAGGGTTGGCGCGTCCACCCCCTCCGCACGGGCTACGCCAGCCCGGCGTTTATGCACGCCGCCATGCCCGCACTCCCTCGGGGATGCAAGAGGGTCGGTGCGCCCAGCCCAGCCCCCTCCGCGCGTGGTGTGCTACCCCAGCCCTCCCGGGTTACACACGCCGGGCCCGAGAAGAGGTGTGTGCAAGGGGGAGGGCCGCACGCATGCACACACACACGCACGCACGCGAAGGGGGTACACGGGACGAGGGGCGATGCAACCCGAGCGCGAGCGGCGAGCGGAGTTGCACGAAGGGTGTGTGGGCGAGGCAGAGCGGGGCGCAACCCGGGTGGGGGACCCGCGCACGAACGGAAGGGTAGGCACATCGGAGCGCGGGTGCGAAAGGGGGAGAGTGATGGCGAGGGTGTCGTGAACGAGGCGAAGCGAAGCCGGGGCGAGGCTGCGCACGCGAACGGCAGGCACCCCCCGCGCCAGTACTATCGTATTAGTAGTAATGCAAACGATCAGCCTTATGCAAATCTCAAAGATTGCAATAGATCACCACATTCCCGTTGTCCTTTCTGCCCCCAAAAAATCCAGTAGGTGAAGTAGTATCTATAGATGCGAGATCATAAGAAAAAAAAGAAAGTTTTATTCAAAAATTGACTACAGTGAGACAAAAGAAACGAAGGGGTGGTGAAATGTAAGGACCCTGGCCCCCAGATCCCGGTGATGCCCGAGAGTGTCACATCTTTCTACTGGGCTAAGGTGCTAGAATACACCACTAAGGTCACCCTTGGCTAATATGAGGGGACAAAACACACGCGATCGAACAGTAGAACGAAATCTCATTTTGAGCCCCCCCCGGGGTGACAGGAGCGTGATGAATTCAAGCTCCTCCCGCAATTCCGCCACGCCACATGTGCCAAACAAGGCGCCCTCAGACGCAAATTGCCGAGGCCATCCCACTTCCCCAGTTGCCGGACATTGCCACTGTTGTGACAATGGGTGACAAATATTTGCAGAAGGGGGGTAAAAGCACAGCGCTTTCAGGGAGGAAAAATAAAATAAGGAAAAATCGCCATAGGATAGGACACTCATTATTATATTAGTATGTACAAGTTGAAGTAGCTACGATGTGTTGTTGAAGCTACAGAAAATAAAAGGCGTGTTTTTGCATTACTACTAATACGATAGTAGATCGACTTAGAAAAATCCATGTAAAGTAGTTAGCTAATAACAATAAAATAAAATTCTTGTTTTAAACATAAGTTAACTTAACAATAAAAACAAAACATGTTTATGTACGCTGACTAAAGGAAAGTTCTCCCATCTGAGTTCGAACGCTAATTGGAGTAACGGTCTCGTTTTGGAATCCAACAACGTGACTTGCTTGGCACCTTCCTTTTATGGGAACGTAACACTTTTGCGGAATAGTCGTAAACTGTGCGCATGGTCATGACCTAGCTCTGTGGCCCCAGGCCACTCAGGCTCTCGTTTCTT
>JAKELI010000431.1:0-38886 GCA_021525025.1 Lactarius hengduanensis
ATTGGAGCGACGGAAGCAAGAGTCGTTGATCGATTCGATCGATCCCGTTCGATGGTTCACACGGTTCACCTTCCTTATTTGTCCTCACCTGTCGTCCAAGTCCAACCTCAACCCAATCAACCCATGTCAAGTCAATGTCTTACATCTCACCGCCGGGCCCCGGTGTGCTTTTCCGTCCTGCCCATCCGCCCACCTGGCGACTGAGAATCATTGCCGCTTGAGATATCGACATGCGCCAGTGTATAGAACGTCTGGGCCGGGCATACAACCTCCACATTCTACCCCTCATGTTTGTTATCGCTATCGTGCGTCGCATCCCTCTTGCCCTTCACATCCAACTCATCCTGCTATCAGGTCGGAATATCAAGATCCCATTCGGGAGTAGACGAATGGCTGCAACAGCATCACCATCGTCGTGGCCTGGTCGTTGGCATCTTCCCACCAAACGACAGAACTGCATGCTTACACTACACCCCTCAAACACACACGTGCGCAACAAAGCAGACGAGGCAGCCCGATCTCACAGTCTAGAAACAGTCCGAGTTCCGCCAGCCCACCCCGATCCGCGAGCACTTGTTCAAGAGCCCAGGTGTGCTCCTACGCATGGCGTTCACGACCATCCCGTGTCTGAACAGGACAGACTTCGAGACGCTCCGTGCGTCATTTGTCGTGCGTCTACCTGCCCGCCTTCTCCCACCCCTTTCTTCTCACAGGATGTGTCGACGACAGAGCTTTGGGATGATCACACGGGCCGATACGGTGCAGCTCGCTCAGCTCCCCGGGTTCGGCCCTCCCGTCCGGGCGGCAGGCGATCCGCTAAAGCCTCCCCACTTTCGCCGTGCTGACTAGCAGCGACAGAGGCGGCGTGAGCAGACGAATGGGCGTTGGCACGAACGCTGTCTGGGGGCTTCGAATTTGATCACAATTCCTTTTCCTCATCGTGCGCCGGCGCGTGGTGATGGACCATCCACTGGCAAGCACGGGCGCGAGGAGAGGGAGAGCCCACTCTGGGACCTCAACAAGGCCACGGCCCGGTAGTCCAGTCGGCGCTTGGCCTCCATCGACCTCATAAGTTCATATAACTTCGTATGTCAAATTCCTATTCTGCGTCATCTCACTGACATCGACCCATCGTGGAAGAAACCGCAAGTCCAACGTGATCCTTTCGATCGGCGTAAAGAAGCAAACCGCCCCTTCAATCAAGTGTGCGCTCAGCCATCGTCGAGCAGGACAATGCACGCATATCGTTCCAGGGCTGAACCCAAGGAAGGCCCAGCCGTTCTGCGATTGCCAGACCTCAGGCTCCGCAAAGAAAAGCGATGTCGGTGCTTCGTACGTGCCAACCCGTTCCGCCCAGTCCCCCACAAGAAAGTATGACGACGCTAGCTGAGATGACGCTCTCAGCGCTCGCACGGCTAGTAGCTTTCGCCGTGAGGTACGGCCTCTCTCCCGCTGTGCTGGAGATGCCCTCTGTCGGGAGCGGAAAGGCGAAGGTCCACATGCGCCAGGCGGAGGGAAAGCGGATCCGTTCGTGCTCAACACGACCGGTGCGTGCCATTCGGCTGTCTACATACACTCTCACTGATTCTCAGATAGGCCTGGTGCCGCACGAGAATGCCCTGGGGCCCGAAGCACCTCTGCGCCATGACCTCAATGCTTCCTTCCCTCCGACCCCGCGGTGTCGCACCGCCATGCAAATATCTCCTCTGCGACACAGCAGTTCATCTCCACCTCCTCCGTGCCGAACGCTGTAGTTGGCCTCGTCGGCTTCTGGATGTCGGACAAAGCAGCATCGTCAACACGCTCAAGTGCGCCATGGTTGGCTTCTTTTCTTGGTCCCGCTTTAAGAGTGGTTATTATGGAGACGCTCACGGGAAGGTATACGCCATGGCACCGCAGCCGGAACATACGATGGAGCTGCAGTACAGTACTGACTCAACTGACCCAAAATGGCCAATCCTGTCCCTCAAATCAAGATCGCATACCATTTTTGTCACGCAGGGCATTGCGACTAACTTTGAGCTGTCCTCAACGCAAGAAAATTCTAGGCGCATCCCACCTTCCCGATCTCAATGCCCGCAGCGCAAAGAAGGAGCGCAGGTGCCCGGTCCGTTCTCTATTTTACTTGCCGACCTGGCCACTGATCCGTTCCGCCCAGTCCCCGCCGTATAATCCGCGTCACGAAGACCCACCGACGGCGTCTGAGTTCATCTCATCGTTCGGGTAGCTAGAGCCTTCCGCTACACACGGTTGATACGAGCGCCACCGGCTTGACGCGCAACCCGGGGGGAGGAGGGTAGTCCGAGGCGACCCTGGAGGGCAAGCGGTTCGTGTTCGTGCTCCACAAGATCGTCTGCATGCTTGCAACCTTCTCATATGATATATTGATACCAGCAATATTTTGTCGACAGAAGAGGAGCGAAGTGTGCATTTCGTGAGAGTTCAGACGAGTTTATGAGCTGCCGAGTATGCGTAGTATTAATACTCTATGGATACGTTTGCGACGGAACTGTAGACGGTCGTAATGCAAGGATATCGGGTAGCGATCATGCAGGGATCGACAAAAAAAGGAGAGAGAATGGCCGTCTGGATGTCAGCAGCATGAGGATACCTGGGCCCTTCTATTCAAGGAAGGTCGCAATGGGCGACATGAGAGAAACATATGCGCGCAAAAAACTCTCAAAAGAGAGAAGAAAAACGAGCTCAAATGGGTTTACGTGCACCCACTACCCTGAGGCCATCTGTGAACGCCCTAAGAAGACACGACGCGACGTAATGCCACCCCAACGGGGGTTGTGTCCAAAGTGCGAGGCGGTTGCCAGAGTAGCCCACAGGCGGAGCGTGCGAAGCGCCTGCACGTCCGGTAATAGCGAGACCTAGTACCGCTTAGTCAGTGTCAAATGCTGCAGAGGAGGCAGCCGACGCATACCTCATCTGAAGTGCCCCTGAGACAGCTCGAGTACTTCCAGCCCCGCGCCAGTATTCCCCCGCACGTACGTATGTCTACATTGGGCGCGAGTCTGAGTCCGAGCTCTTTCCGTGTGCTGCCAAGCGCGCCAAACAGAGCCGCCGGGCGCAGGCCGTCATACAGCGTGCTTGCGATGCGTAGCGTCACAGCAGATGGCTGGAACCGAACGCCGCCGCGAGGCCGTGGCTATTGTCGAGCACGGCGAGGTGCGGCGCGGCGTTGGGTGGGACGACGTGCGCTGCAGGGGGAACGCCGACAAAGTGGGGGAGCGCGCAGTGGGTAATACGTGCGCGGGCAGGCACGGCGAGAAAGTTTTCGAAGAGCGTGTAGGGCAGCGTGTCGGTGAGCGGCGCCACAGGGAGTAGCTCCACGTTGAAGGCCGGTAGCATCAGCGCCGAGACAGCGCACATAGAACGGAGGGCCGGGGTGAGTACGAAGGACAGACCGCGCGACGCATGCATCGGCATCGTCGGCGGAGAGCTCGAGCGCACGGTAGAGCGCGAGTTGCACGGCGGCGCTAAAGCGCATCGAGACGCGGGGAAATTGGTGCAGGCCGTGTCCAACTCGGAAATGATGCCGGCGTGTCGTACGAGGCCGCTGGGAGGACGGATGACGAGTAGCTCGGAGACCGGTGCCACGGAGATGGTACCCTTGGAGGAGGAGCGTCCCCGTCCCCTATGGAAGTGCAACACTCACCAATGGGGAACAAGCAGGGTGGAAGCAAGGCCGCCAAAGTGGAGTCGAACGCTCTCTAATTGTCAGAAAGACCTGGTGACGTACCTCCTGTATAGTGGAGCACCCCGTTATATCACAGACGTCTTTCCTGCGTTTGCCCATCCTGTGATAAGGACAGTCCTTATTATAGGACGGGCAAACGGACTCGGAACTGGATCTTTGGAATTCGAGTGAAAGGAGCGACGGAAGCAAGAGTTGTTGATCGATTTGATCCCGTCCTCGATCGATGATGGTTCACACGATCGATCGGGTCGCTTTCTTAATATCTTGATTCTGCATTCGTTCCCAAAGCAGTTTTCATAAACCCTGACTGAGTTGGTAGGAGGTTCTTCAGGAGGTTTCTGAAGGAGGCCATGAGAGACTTTCCCGCATAGAAATAGGCAGCATCGGACCGGCTCATGTGACGCGTGAGACTCGCTGGGGCAAAGCCACAGCTTCTCATTCATGACATCCTGGCACTGTCAACTCACGCCTCTTGTCCTCAACACCCGGTGACATAGGGTAGTCGATTACGCCGTTTGGCTCGACTTGTGGTCACCGGCATTTCTCTTCAATACCCGTGCGTCGACGTCACTCCAACCCCTTTTCCCATTTGCACCAATTCGTCATGAAAAGAAACAGTCAGTTGAACAACATCTCCTTCTCAACCTTGTAACCCCCACAAAAGCGAACAATCCTACCCCTCAGGTAAAGTATGCACTTGATTTTCGTCGCTCAGGACAACGCGGCTAACATTGAGTCAGCGCATCTGCCTCATCCCAAAGTCTGCAACGCAAATACTCCTTACGTCTGCCGTCCATCCCCATCCATGCTCCTCGCCGATCTTGTCACCACCGATCCGGCCCGCCCGGTCGGACCCACGTCACGAAGACGTGGTGATTGCGTCTGGGCCGACGCTTTCGTCGCTCACGTGGCCGACAATCGTCCGCGGCCATGCGCGAGACCATGTCCGCTGTGTCGGAGCAAGTCTCTGTCGGGACCGGGAGGATAAAAGAGAAGTCGGAGTGCGACTACATCCGCGCGCTGCGCAGGGTTGCCGACGGGGCCGACATTGTGCTGCTGGTGCTTGATGCGGGGCCGCGCCAACTGGTCGGAGAGAAAGTGCGCGGGTGCAAGGCCAAGCGTTTATGTTCGTGCTCGACATGACCGGTGCGTAGCTGTCTGTTTCCATCCTCCTACCTTCTCCAAAAAAATTGGATAGACGACCCCGATGAAGCAGATATACGAGCTACGGATCCTGAAGCAGAAGCTGCAGACGCAGGAGGGTCGTGAGAGTGCCGTGAGAGGCTCTAGAATGGACACGTCCCACGACGTCAATCCTCACTACAGGCCTACGAATGAGCGAGGCAGAGCCGTTATCTATTCTTCTACAGTCTCCCGTTCATGACGACGTCTTGACTCATCACGCCTCGCCTCCCCAAGGCCTCAACACTCGATGACATGTGTTAGTCGATTACGCCATTCGGCCTCAATTTGTTACCACTGGTGTTCCTCTCAAATACCCCGGGGCTGAAGCGCCGACGTCCCAACCTTTCTCACATGCCTCTTGTTCACCCATTTCACCATGAGAGACTCGACAGCATCATCCACAATCGACCTTATAACCCTCTCAACGAACTCGGAAAAAAACTAAACCTGACCCTCAAATGAAGTACGCACCCAATTTTCGTTGCGCAGGAAACTGCAGCTAACATCGCGCAGGCTCGCGACTCAACAAGAATCCAGGTGCGCTCGATCTCAATGTTCGCAGTGTACCGGAGCAGTGCAGACGCTCCGTACGTTTGCTGTCCGTCGCCCTCCATCAGCACCTACTCGCCAGCCTGGCCACTGACTGACGCGTTCCACTCAGTCTCCGCCGCACGACTTACCGCATCAAGACGTAACGATGGCGAGTAACTGACGCGGATATGCACGTCCCATCCGCTATGTGGGAGCAGGCATCTGCCAGGAGCGGCAAGGTGAAGGAGCAGCTGTTACTTCTCAAGGTAGCCGACGAACCAGCCGCCGTATTGCTCGTGCTTGACACGCACGACGCGGTTGGGTGCCGCGGCCAGCTGGTCTAGGAGGCGTGCTGGTGCGAGGCGGAGGAGGGCAAGGGTTCGGTCCATGATCGTGCAGCAACGAGATCGGTACGTGCCTTCTGCCTCCATATCCCTTCTCTCGAATTCTCGAATAGACGCCTTATGTCTACAAGGTTTAGCATGTATCTGATGGTGCCGTCGTCGTGTAGCGTGACATAGTTCACTTGCACCTGTTCCATGCGGCCCAGCTAATGGATATTTGTTGACTCGGCCAAATTGGCCAAAAACATTGGCGATTCTTCCGATGTAATATATCTCCCACCATCACCGGAAATACCCATGAATGTATTTGTGTTGTTTCTGATACCTACTCGTCGCAAGATTGTAGGCCAGTGGTGCAACTGTTCCTCTCAGAAAACGGGCAAAGTGCGCGCAATTCATGATCGGGAGAACTTAGTTGAATATGAATTTGCAAGTTGTTGAGTAGGTTGTGTACACGATGAGAGTAACGTTATGTATAACTTACGAACTTTACGACGGAACTATAGATAGCTGTAATGCGATGATGTCGGGCAGCGATCGTGAGGGATCAATGTCGATCAACAAGAAAGGAGAGTTCGACGGTCTGGATGGCAACAATATGTGGGTACCCGCCCCATTCTTTTCAAAGAAACAGTTCAAGTGGTGAACGAATGAGATTAATGAGAGGTTAAACATATACACGCAAAAAGAAAATCCAAAAAAAAGAAAAGGAAAAGGAGCTCACGTGAGTTCAGTTCACACGCATCCACTTTCCCCGCTTGAGTTCCCAGTGAGTGCCCGAAGAAAATATGTCGCAGCGTAATGCCGATCCCAGAAGAGGTCGTGTCCATGGAGCGAGACACGACAGGCATCCTTTCGCCTTGGCAGCCTTAGTTACTAGATAGCCCCCAAGTTGAATGTGCGAAGCGCCCACATCTTTTGAAAACAGCAAGTGGACTGGCCGACACCGCTTGCAGCGAGATCTAGATACTTGTGAGCGATCAGCCAGAGCTATAGCCATATGGTGCGGACGGTGGGAGTCGCGTACCTCATCCGAAATGCCTTCGAGACTTAGTTCGAGCAGCTCTAATCTAGTATCCGTCAGCGTGTCGAACAACTGCCCGCGCGGGCGCAGATCCACATCAGGTGCGGGCACAGGCACGAGCACGAGCACCTTCAGTGCGCCAAACAGCTCAGCGGGAACAAGCCGTTGTGTAGCATCACACGGCGGACTCGGAGCGGGCTTCGAAATTAGGGCAGAGCGCCCAAGAGGGATCGTCAAGAATGTGTGGCATGTTTACAGATTATTGGTAGTCGGCGGCGCAGCTCCCGCTGCCACTGTGTGTTCTGCGTCTGCATTTACCTCCTTGACCGCCTAGACCTGTGCACCCACAGTGGCCACGCGGACTATAGATAGCAGAAGCTGGAGAGAGGGCGACAGTTGAAGCCGAGCGGACGAATGAATGGGGGAGGACGCAGTCTAGGATATCGAGTTCAATCGTACACATCAAACATGGCCCGACTACCAGTACACGATTCATGCACCATTCGATAATAGATTTATTTATCTTTCCTTACGATGTTCCTCCGACTCCAGTAAGAAGATAAACTTGCACGGGGATACCAAGAGCGGTTTAAACCAATGATCTCGTCTATGCAAACTGAGACTGCACTAAAGGGTTGACGAAATATTATCTTGACAAATATAAGAACAAACGAACCAATTCAGTGGCCATAATAAAGCCTGCAGATGACTCGTCGGAACACTCTTGAGGAAATGCAGTAAGGTGTTGTCGAATCTTCAGGTCAATATTTCCATTGCGATAGTAAGTGTCCACGTGGGTTAAAGCTGATTCAGATGACATGTTTGAGAGACGTAAGAAAGTGGCGTGCTTCATGATGAGGATAACAGCTTTAACAAAAAGTTAAATAGGCGCTAAAAATAATCAAGTGAAATACCAAGGATCAAATGATAACTGGCGCCAAGACCGGTGGCAATAAGCTAGAGATATACATCATAAGCCAAGGGTAGATGAGGATAATACGAGGCAAACACATGTTGGATGGCGGGCAGTGACATAATCTGCACTGCCTGACGGACCAGTAAGATTTGGGTCGAGTGAACATTCAGAGAGCACTTACAAACTGGAGAACCAGAGGTGAACGCCATTAGCAGGCTAGAAAGAGGGAGCATGCACGCACTCGCTAGTTGATCAGGGATGAGTACGATTCAATGGAGAGTAAAAGACAGGTATGATCAACATGCAAAAAAACACAGAAAGGATAACAGCAACTCACATCCTGAAGATCCGAGGGCAAGAGTCGTGAGCAGTCTCGAAACACAGCGACACACGGCAGCCACTCACCAACTGGAGAACCGAGGACAGCCGTCGTCAGCAGGCTCGAAACACAGCGAACCACAGCAGCCACTCACCAACTGGAGGACAGCCGTCGTCAGCAGGTTCAAACAAAACGAGCCACGGGAGCCACTCACGAACTGGAGAGCCAAGGAGAGCCGTCGTCAGCAGGCTCGAAACAAAACGAGCCACGGGAGCCACTCACTTCCTGGAGAGCCGAGGACAGGCATCGTCAGCAGGCTCGGAACACAGCGAGCCACCGCAGCCACTCACATCCTGGACAGCCGAGGAGAGCTGTCGTCAGCAAGCTTAAAACACAGCGAGCCACAGCAGCCACTTACGTCCTGAAGAGCCGAGGAGAGCTGTCGTCAGCAGGCTCGGAACACAGCGAGCCACCGCAGCCACTCACTTCCTGGAGAGCCAAGGACAGCCGTCGTCAGCAAGCATAAAACACCGCGAGCCACGGAAGCCACTCACATCCTGGAGAGCCGAGGACAGCTGTCGTCAGCAGGCTCGAGACACAGCGAGCTACGGTAGCCACTCACATCCTGGACAGCCGAGGAGAGCTGTCGTCAGCAAGCTTGGAACACAGCGAGCTACGGCAGCCACTCACATCCTGGACAGCCGAGGACAGCCGTCGTCAGCAGGCTCGAAACAGAGCAAGCCACCGCAGCCACTCACTTCCTGGAGAGCCAAGGAGAGCTGTCGTCAGCAAGCTTGAAACACAGCGAGCCACTGCAGCCACCCACTCCCTGGAGAGCCGAGGACAGGCGTCGTCAGCAGGCTCGAAACACAGCGAGCCACGGCAGCCACTCACCAGCTGGAGAGCCGAGGACAGCCGTCGTCAGCAGGCTCGAAACACAGCCAGCCATGGCAGCCACTCACTTCCTGGAGAGCCGAGGACAACCGTCGTCAGCAGGCTCGGAACACAGCGAGCCACCGCAGCCACTCACTCTCTGGAGAGCCGAGGACAGGCGTCATCAGCAGGCTCGAAACATAGCGAGCCACGGCAGCTACTCACTCCCTGGAGAGCCGAGGATAGACGTCGTCAGCAGGCTCGAAACACAGCGAGCCACGACAGCCACTCACGGACTGAAGAGCCGAGGTCAACCGTCGTCAGCAGGCTCGAAACATAGCAAGCCATGGCAGCCACTCACCAACTGGAGAGTTGAGGACAACCGTCGTCAGCAGGCTCGGAACACAGCGAGCCACCGCAGCCACTTACGGACTGGAGAGCCGAGGACAGCCGTCGTCAGCAAGCTTGAAACACAGCGAGTCACGGAAGCCACTCACAGGCTGGAAAGCCGAGGACAGCCTTCGTCAGCAAGCCCAAAATACAGCAAGCCACGGCAGCCACTCACTTCCTGGAGAGCCGAGAACAGCAGTCGTCAGCAGGCTCGAAACACAGCGACCCACGGCTGCCCACTCACCAACTGGAGAGCCGATGACACCGGCCGTTAGCAGGCTCGAAATACAGCGACCCACGGCCGCCACTCACATACTGGAGTGCAGAGTACCAACGTGGTCAGGTCAGTCGATCTCGAAACTGTGAGTAAGAGCTGACACCCACCAACTAGCAGTTAGGCGGTATCAAACATCATGAATCCTTTACCACAATTTAACACGTCAATACTTACCCAGATGTAGGGAAACGAGATAAGACATTCCCGAATTATATATTTGACCCCGGTGCCATTATGGGAACGCACACTGCAATGTTTGTTATTATCGTCGCTCACTTTGCCCCTTCAATTGGCGCACTCACCGCTTCAAAGCTCTTCTGATACTCAATTCTAAGTTACCCCTCTGCACAACCAGGAGCATCAATTCGACGAAGTCGTCATTTAAAGCTGCAGCTGTCGTCTCAATAAGCTTATCACAGCCCATATTTTGCTTGTGCATTTCTGCCCAAAAGCGTTAGCACATAACTCGGTATGTGCCTCTCAACTCACTTTCTAATCGCACGAATCTAACGCCATCATCAAGGGCACGCAGGTAGTGCTCCTCAAATTGTTTCTCCGCCACATCAGACACGTTGTCATCTGGGCTTCCGAAATCCTCCACATGGATTCGGACATTTCGTTGGAATTGATCATATTTTGTAAACACGACAACGACAGGGACTGAAAATTATCTTGTTAATACAGTCACGAACGTCCATAATGACGCACCATTCACGTCAGGACAGATGTCCTTGAAAAACCTCAGATCGAGCTGTGGTCGTTGGTTATCCATTGGCACGCAGTACCTCAAAATTATATGACCGTCAGTTAGCGTAATCGTGAACACTCGATAGTCCAAACCATATCGCATGCAATTTGTCTCGTAGTCGCCTTTGTCCACACTTGCGGCGAATAAATGCCTGCAAAATGCCGAGTTCCTCGGTGCTACCCGACTCAATACCACGAGAGTCATGGAACACGTAGCCCTTATGATTGGAGAACACGAGTTCATCGTCGATCGTGTGCTCGCCTCGCTGGCTGCGTGTTTAGAGGCAACCGAAGAGAAGTACTATTGCCACTCACATCCATGGACGGGTCGAGTCTAACCTGGTCGGAAGTGAGATCACATTCACAGACGAAAAGGTTGGATTACGCACCTCCTCCCATCCTCGGTGAATGACGGGGCTCTCAGTGGTTTCACATATTCTCTGTAGAATCGACGTCTTTCCTGCGTTTGCCCTCCCTATAATAAGCACGCGGAACTGGACTTCTGGAATTCGACGACGGTGTTGCTGGATGACGGTGTTTGAAAAGGTGGGCCAAGAGCCAAGAACGCGAGTAACGGAATTCAACGGCTTTCTGGAACCAGGGAACAACCAATGACCCACGGGTTTAGGTTTCTCGTACACAAAGGTTACGGCAACGTGACGGTTGCCATCTGCGAAGCCTCTCAGCCTGAAGTCGACTACACTAGGAGCAAGAGACCCCCACCTTCCAGACGGACAACCTTTGAGTCTCCAAGTTTGTATGGCTCGAACTTAACCGAAATCTCAGCAACACTTTGTTTGAAAAGCGCTCGCCGGATGATCAACGTCGCACTGGTGTGGGTCCTAAGATGGCTGTGCGGAAGAAATTAGTATTCGGCAGTGAGGGAAAACACGACGAACATGTCGGGTTTCCAAACAACACGGGCGCTGTTCTTGAATTTGTTAGACTTGTATTTGACACCGGCATCGTCCTTGAAGACGAGCTCCAGGTCGGATGCAGGAGTTGCCTTGATAAAATCGACAGATATTTCTACGCGAACATCAATTCTGCTCAGAAGCAATGGTGGGTCCCATTTACCTTTCAAATCAATATATCTGCCGCGAACCGGTCAGCGTATGCTCAAGTGGAAGCAGTTCGACTAACTGAGCTTGATCGTCCATATCAGTCGCAGATCGTGAATTCGATGCCATCACAAGATATAAGGAATTTGGTTTTCTAAGCTTGGATGTTGTGTGACTGAAGCAAAGATGGATGTAGGAGCGAATGGATGGAGGTAGACAGACGCAAGAAGGTCGTGTGTGAAAACAGCGCACTGACAAAGCGCCGTTCGATTCCTACTTCTCCCGACAACCTCCGACGACAGAGGGTAGTCGACCACGTCGATTGGATCGACTTGCGGCCGTGGGGTTTTTTTGATATCAAATATATCTTATTACTCTCGTTCACACCTCCCTCAATCAACCTGTGACGCTCTCAACAACCCACACAAAGCTTACTGTACCCCTCAAATGAAGTAAGTACCGATTTATCTTCGCTTAGGACGTCGAGAACTCGAAAAGGACCCAGGTGCCCCGTCTGCCGATCTCAGGTTCAGCAACGCAGAGAAAGAGTGCACCATCCTCTCAATCTCGCTCGCGGACCTGGCCACTGGTCCGTTCTTCCTAGTCTCCGCCACGTAACCCGCTTCACGAAAACGCGACGACGTCAAGCCCAGACTTTCGTCGTTCGTGTAGCTAGCAGCTTTCCCCTCCATTCACGACGTTCCCATCTGCTGCGTCGGAGCCAGCACCTTCGACTGGGCGCGAGGAAGAGGGTATGCGGTTCGGCTCGCGCTCATCGAAATTGGTACGTGCCTTCCGTCTCCATGCGTCCCTTCTCGCTCCAACTCCCGGATAGACCTGGTGCCACGCGAGGATTCACATACCCGGCTGAAGCTCCTCCGCCCCATGACCCTAATGTTACGCTTCCGCTCTTCGGCCTGGTACCAGCACGAATCACCTTTGGCATTGCGCCGCCGCACTCATCCGCCTTCACGGTATACAGGCCGAGCAGGGGCGCAGACGCTCGCATTATCTCAGCTGGAATGCGTATCCATTGTCACTGTTCGAACTGGTTGATGGACGGCGGTCAAGTCGATTAGGTTGGTCAAAAACTGTTTTCGGTGCAATACAGTAATGTCTCGATGACGTGTTCTATTACCCATCATCATCTGAAACATCGGCGTGTGCCAATGTGTGTTATTTTCTGATACCGACTCCACAAGACTTTGTCGTGAATTTGAATATACTATACTCGGCCAATAGTACAGCTCTTCTCTGACAGAAGAGGAGCGAAGCGTGCGATTCGGGAGTGTTTAGATGAGCTTACGAGTTGCTGAGTATGTGTCGTGTGTTAAGTACACGGCGGGAGAACATGATGTATATGAGCTTTATGACGGAACTATAGACAGCTATAATGCGAGGATATCGGGTAGCGATCGTGCAGTGATCAAATAAGAGAGGCTGTCTGTCTGGAGACCCGCGCCCTTCTCTTCAAAGAAAAAAAGATCAAGTGAAGGATCAAGTCGTGATGAGTGTGATTATCGAATGAGAAAGATATACGCACGACGAAAAATCCAACAAGGGAGAAATTAAACGAACATACACGAGCTTAATTCGTGCGTACCCACACTTCCCGCTCCAGTTCCCACTGAGCGCCGGAAGGAGACACGACGCAATGCTGATCCCAGCGTGTCCACAGCGCGGGACGCGACGGGCCGCTTTTCCAGCCTCGGTCAGCGGAGATGCCCGCAGGCGGAGCGTACGAAGCGCCCGCACGATCGGCAATAGCGCTTGAAGCGAGACCTAGTGCTGATCAGTCAGAGAAACAGCCGAGGGAGGTAGCCGACGCCTACCTCGTCTGAGTTTCCCTTGAGAGACAACTCGAGTACATCCAGCCCCGCGCTCGTATTCGCCAGCGTGCCTAATAACCACCCGCGTGTGCACGTCCGCGTCGACCGCGAGAACGAGCAAGAGCCACCGAGTACGCCGAACAGCGCCGCGGGGCGCAGGCCGTTGTACAGCGTGCTCGCGGTCCGTAGCGTTACGCGGCGCAGCGGGTGACTAGGAGCAAGTGCAGCCGCGAGGCCACGGCTACTGTCGAGCACCGCAAGGTGCGGAGCGGCGGCGGGTGGGACGTCGTGCGCTGCATGGGGCACGCCGACGAAATGGGGTAGCGCGAGGTAGGTAAGACGCGTGCGAGCTGGCGCCGCGAGAATGGTCGTCGAAGAACGCGTAGGGCAGCGCGTCTATGAGTAGCGTGAGATGCGAGAGCGTCCCGGGCGCCGTGGCGAACAGCTCCGCATCGAAGGGTGGTAGCGCCAGGGCTAGCGCGAGTACGAAGGACGGGCCGTGCACAGGGGGGAGGTAGGCGCGCAGCGCGGGCGTCGTCGCGAGCGCCGCAAGATGTGATGCACCAGCTGGCTGTGCAACGCATGCTCGGCGTCGTCGGCGGAAAGCTCGAGCGTGCGGTACACCGCGAGTTGGGCGGTGGCGCTGAAGCGCTTCGAGATGCGGGCTAGGACAGCCGCGAGCGCGGGACGTGCGCTAGGATAAGCGAGAGAAGGATCGGCGGGCTCTGGCGCGCCTGCTGTCGGGCGAGCCGTGGGCTGCGCGGTTCGAATGCCTGTGGGGTGGACACTATGACGAGCTGGTGCGGTGGCGGTGCAGGTACGTGCGCGGACTCGGTCGGGGAGTGAAAGAATGCAGGGGAGTGAAGGAATGCGGGTGAACTGAGTGTGCGGGCGGTTGGGGTGCGTTTGGAAGGAGAACCGTGCGCTGGGCGGGATAATGTGTGTGCTCGGGAACATCTCGGACAGGCGGGAAGGAAGGTGAGACGAGCGAATCGGTGCAGGCCATATCTGGTTCGGAGATAATGCTAGCGCGTCGCCCGAGGCCGCTGGGAGGACAGATATCTGGAGGTGGAGGCGATGGCGAGTGCCTAGGAGAACGAGGCCATGGGACACCAGAGATGTGGGAAATGGCCTTGGAGGAGGGGCGTCCTCAACCCCTGCGGAAATATAACATGGAAGCAATGTTTGTCATCCGTCGGCGCAGGGATATCGAGATGGAGGATGGTGAGTTCATGAGACAGGGCGTGTCCTTGATGTCGAGATTTTGAGACTGCTTGAACCTACGCACGAAGGACGGCGTAAGGGGGAAAAGAGAACAGACAGGCCAGAAGCAAGGCCGCCCGAGTGGAATGTGAATGAGCATTTCGAAGATGGTGATGTGCAATAGAAGTTGAGCGTCGCGTGTTACTGTATGCATTCTCGTCGATCTTGATGCTTCGATTCTGATTTTTTCCACGTCTTGACGATCGAGCTCTTGCTCCCACCGGACTGACGATCATCGGTTGACCAAGACATTCCGGGTTCGGCAAAGTGAAATGTTGAGTTTGTGCTCTCTTCACACGGCGCTCAGCATGAGTCGGGCTGTATTGAGACCACAGTAACTCTTATTTTGAAAAGGGTTCGTTAGATGGCCAACGTAGCACTGGTGTGGGTCCTAATATAGCTGTGCAGAATTAGTCAGCATTCGACGGTGAGGGAAAAGACGGCTAATGACATAAACATGTCGAGGTTCCAACGAATAAGGATGCTGTCCTTGAATTTGTTCAACTTATGTGACAGCAACATCGTCCTTGAAAACGAGCTTGAGGTCGGATGTAGGTCGCCTCTTGACGATATGTCTGCAAAATTATATCAGTTCTGCTCAGAGACAATGGTAGGTCCTATATACCTTTCAAATGAATATCTCTGTTTGCGAATCGGTCGGCCTATGCCCGAGTGGAGCTGTTCGACGAACCGAAGTTGATCGATGATCATCCATATCAGTTGCAGATCTTGAATTCGATTCCATCCCAAGATAATGAGAAATATAGTATTTTGAGCTTGGGTGTTGTGTGAAGAACTCTGATGAAGCAAAGATGTACGAGCGACGGACAGAGGTAGAGCCGAAGGTCGTGAGACAAGCGTGGCACCACCTAGCCTGGAGCCGCCAACTCCCTCCTGTCCCTTGCCTTCAACTCTCCGATGACACGTACTTGACCGCGCCGTTTTGCTCGACTTGTGGTCTCTCAAATATCCCTGGATTCCCTGGGGCTGACGCTCTAACCTTTCTCGTCTCTCTCACTTACCATCGCAAGAGGCAGTCAGCTCGACAACGTCACCGTCAATCATCCTTGTGGCTTCTCAACAGATGCAAAAAAACTTACCCCTCAAATGAAGAATGCACTCATTTATCCTCGCCCAGGACAATACGTCTGACATTGGTCTGGCTCAAAACTCAAAAAGGGTCCAGGTGCCCGCCTGCCCGATCTCAAAGTCAGCATCATCCCTCTATCTTTCCCGCCAACGACCTGGCCGTTGATCCGTTCTGCTCAGTCTCGTCCGCCGCGTCACCCGCGTCACGAATACGCGACGATGGCGTCTTAGCCCAGACTCTCGTCGTTCACGTAGCTTCCGTCGCCATGCGCGACGTCCCATCCGCTGCAGCCAGGGGCGGAAAGACAAAGGAGCATCCGTAGCAACTCTACGTCCAGTAAGCTTATGTCTCATGCTTGATGCGCACGACCCGACTGGGTGCCGCAGCCAACCGGTCGAGGAGGACGTGTGCAGGCGCGAGGCGGAGGGCAAGCGGTTCAGACCCGGGTTTCGTGTTAGCGCTCAACAAGCTTGGTACGTGCCTTTCGTCTCCATACCCCCTTCTTCCCGGGTAGACCTGGTGCTACGCGAAAATGACTACACACGATTGAAGCACCTCCACCCAAGCACCTCCGCCTCATGAATCTAACGTTACGCTCTCGATCCCCAGTCTAGTACCAGCTGCAGCATCTGCCAGTGCGTCTGCGTCTACTTTTTGTGACCGCACCAATGTCTTCACGCGTTGTGCCCACGTGGTCTAGCAGCAGCATGGGCAGTGGCGTGGTCGTTCTTTGGGTTTTTGAACTCGAACACATCTTCCACTCCCCTGATCCGACTGCGGTGCACGGCGATGCGTAATCCAAGCGCTAGCGCGAGAAGAGAGAGTGCCCATCGTGGGACACGAGCTCGACAAGGTCGCCGTGTTGCCCGTCGAAGACGAGATCGTCCGACGACACGTCGGAAGATGACACTGCGGTATTTCGGAAGGGATGGTTTGGGGGCTTTGCTACTCATTGGTACAAGTACTATTAAGTTGCAATAGCAGGTAATCCAGGGTCTGAATATAGATCTGATTTACTGAGAGTCGATGGGTTCTCGAGGAGGCACAACTCGGTAAAGACCGAAGCACGTGTGAAAATGGGCAGCCCAGCGCCGCCGGGCCCGCGGCTTCTCATTATGACAGCATCCTACTGTAGCACCGCCGATTCGCGTCTCGTGTCCTCGTCTCATCACCCTATGATATTGGATAGTCAAATACACCGTTTGGCCCGACTTGTGGCTCTCAAATACCCCTTCGGCCAACGCTCCGACCTTTCTCACATCCCTCTTATACCCTAGTTCATCATGAGAAGGAACAGTCAGCTCAACAGCACCTTCCTCTATCGACATTGTAACACCCAAAATAAACCAAGCCTACCCCCAAGTGAAGTATACACCCGATTTTTATCATGTGAGACAATGCAGCTAACCTTGTGTTGGCGCAGAACTCAAAAACGATACAGGCGTGGGGTACCTGCCCCATCACAAAGTCCGCAACGCCGATACTCCGTATGTCTGCCGTCCATCTCCGTCCATCTTGCTCGCTGACCTGGCCACCAATCCGTCCCACCTAGTCTTCGCCGCCGACCCACGACACGAAGACGCGATGATGACGTCTTTCCCGACGCTTTCGTCGCTCGTGCAGCTGACAGCGTCCGCCGCCATGCACGCACGACATCCTGTCTGCTGTGTCGGGCTCGGAGAAAGCCTCTGTCAGGGGCGGCAATATGAAGGAGCGCTACATCTGCACGCTGCCCAAGGTTGTCGACGAGGTCGACGTGTTGCTGCTCATGCTTAATGCCGTGGGCACGACCCAGCCGGAGCCAACAACCAGCTGACCGGGGAGGAAGTGCGCAGGTTCAAGGCGGAGGACAAGCGGCTTGTGTTCATGCCCAACATTATCGGTGCGTAGTCGTCTGACTCCATCCTTCTACTTTCTCAAAAATTATTGGATAGACTCGGTGCCACGAGAGAGTGCTTAAGCATGCGCTGTAGCATCTCCGCCCCAACGATGCCCTTCCGCTCCGTGGGCTCGCACCAGCGCACTATCCTCTTCCTCAGCACTGCACTCACGTTCTCCTTCTCCTTCATACAACCGAGCGTCACTGTTGAGCGTCGTCGTCTCCCGAACGCCGGCAATGTCAGTTTAATCAACACCCTCAAGCGTGTAAGGTGGGCCGCTTTCTTTTTTCGTGCCCACTCGATAGTGACCATCGTTGAAACGCGCACAGGAAGGTGCATTCCGTGGCATGTCAACCGGCGGGACGTACAAAGGAGTCACGATATGTTCAACTCGAGCGTATGCTACGGATAGTCGACTCTCAATTCATCTTTGATAACGACGAGGGAATGCAGGGACAATACATGGCCTTGGACTCCTGCGTAACGCTGTCAAACCGAAGGATGTCGACAACCCCACGCACGTCCGACGATACGTTCTGTGTTCTTCCTCCCATCTCGGCACCACTCCAACACTTCTCCCCCGCATTGCTGAAGTGCGCTGGGATCCCGTCCAGACCGTCTCGGGCCGGCACTCCGATGACCAGCGGCGCACCGCACGACTCTGGTAGGATGAACAGACCGGGATAATCTTTGGACTTCCTGGGGCTTCGCGCCCCACTACTATACCATCCCCTTTCCCTTCTCACCTCTGTACGTTTCTCTAGTGACCATAGGACGCGCCCCAGATCAAGCGCGAGCTCGCCGAGCCTGAGATCACGAGGCCCGAGCACCACACTGCACCGTCCTCACCACCTCGATTTCTCCCCATCCACCGCGTTTCCCGCCTCGATTCCTTTCTTGCCTCATACCTATGACCTGTCGTTACAGGTTGTGCGCCTCGACTCATACCCTGTGACTTTGCGTCTTGACGACGCGTTCGTATATTGTCTGATACCTCATGATTCTCGCCAATGTTTACTGTACAGACTATGCTACTGGTTAGTATATAATGTACAGTGTCTGGACTCAAAGAATGTATCTGATTTGTGTCCTCTAAAACCGTCCGCGCATTATCTCTCGCTCCTTGCAAAAACCCAAATTCGACTCGATAATTCTCAACTTCTTCTCGCGCGCGCACTTCCGAATGACGCGTTACCTAATCAACTCGTCACATCGATTCTACGCATGTCACGGATATCCTCCCCTAGACTAGTGTTGGGGAAGTTCGGTTTGGTTCGGTTTGGGGCCATTTTGGCCAAACTGGAAACCAAACTGATTAGAATTTGCCCAAACTGAACCCAAACTGAACCAAACTGCTCCAAACTGCTCCAAACTGAACCAAACCATTCCAAACCGTTTCAAACCGATTAAGAATAAGCATTTAAAATTGGTCTTTAATTGGTTTGGTCCAGTTCAGTTCGGTTCAAACTTGGTTCAAACCACTTAAGGAACCACTTAAGACCTTGGTTTGAGGCAAAAACAATTGATTTTGTTCAAATTCATCAGTTAAGACTTTGTTTCAAATTGTTTGAGACCAAAAACCATTGATTTTGGTTCAAATTTGGTTTAAATTCAGTTTGGTTTGGTTCAAACTCAGTTTGAACCAAACCAAACCACTTATTGAGCACTTATAAAATATTTATTAATATCTTTTCTTAATCAGTTCAGTTCGGTTTGAACCGGGTTTGGGACCCCCAAACCGGAAACCAAACCATTCGGTTTGAGCCAGGATTCTCCAAACCCAAACCATTTTAAACGGTTTGGGTTTGGTTCAAACCCGGTTTGGGTCGGTCTGAGACCAAACTTCCCCAACACTACCCTAGACACAAGCCGAAGATCTGAAGAATGTTAATCTTCTACCCACATTCACCAAAACGCTCGAGTTCACGAAGATGCTTGCACCCAGCACGGGTCATCTCAAAGTCGGTCTCCTTCCGGACCTCCTTTCTTTCCTCATCAGCCTACTCTCGCCTTCTCATTACATCTCCAGGAAGGTTGGATCTTGACCATTTACAGTCAAGCCCCATTACAGTCAAGCCTCCTGGTGTATGCGTACCAGAGACTAGGCAATGATATGAACTCAGAGTTGCAGGCCCGAAAGCGGAGGGTGCGGCGTTGACGTCAATGGAGTCGTGCAAGCACAGGAGCTGAAGTGGAAACGGTATCATCAATGCATATTCGTGGTCCCAAGAGAATACTAACTAGGTCAAGACATCAGGGAAATCGGGAATGTTAAATTTACCGTATTATGCCGGATTATTGCAAATTATGTCAAATTTATCAAAATACGCTAAATTTGCGAAAATATTCGCAAATTTTACAGTGGCCCAAGGGTGACCCGGTAAATTTTCCATTATAATGCAGCAATACAGCTAAATGAAGCAAAACTCTGTGCTAGTACAACAGTGGTTTTAACGGTGGGTATTAAGGGTCAGGGTACCTGTCACGTTCAGTGAAAGCGTAAGCGTTGACTGGTGCGATCAAGGGTGCAATTAGGTAAGTGGCTATTATCTCCCCCATCTTCGAGCATCGAGCGAGCGAGTCGAGCAATGAGTAGAGGTGAAGCATATAGGATTGAAGTCACTGCCTAGACACTACGGGTAATTGCAAGACGACGCGGGGCATAACAATGAATGGAAAAGGCTGCAGTGAAGGTAAATGGCGACGATTAAGGCAATATGGTAGCGGGGCCAGCCCGAGGTAGGACGAGGGTTTGTGTATGAAGCGAAATGAGTGAGAGTATGGATATGAAAGGGGTTGACAAGATGACATCCACGTCCTTAGATAGGACGACGAGCGTAACTAGGACTGCGACAAGAGGGAGAGTACGGGTGCGACAATGTGGGTATAACAGTAGCGCTCCCCTAGCGAGTCCAGTCTGATCACCGCCTCACTCGCATCGATGTCGTACTACTTGTCGCCTTGTTGTCGCCACATGGCTGTTGTCGTTGTCTTCATCAGCATCATTGTCTTCATCGTTGCCTTCGTCGGTGTCTTTGGAAGCGTCGTCATCCAATCAAGGCCGTACGGCGCCACTTCACTCCTGACGTCCTGAGCATCAAACAATGGATCGACAGGCTGGTGGAGCAGGAATACCTTCAACGGGTGGTACGAGTTGTGTAGGGTGGCCCATGGGGGACTGCAATCGCTGTCACTACGTTGTAGGCTTGAAGGGACGACTCATCTTTTTCTGTGGTGTCTGCTTGTGTTGGCGAGGTGCCATGGATGGCTGCATCGCTGCGGTGTGATGCCGCGACCACAATGAGAAGGCCTGCAGTTGGTGTCAGTACGTTGTAGGGAAGCATTGAATGAAACTCACGTTATTTCATTTGGGGCTTGGCAGTGCACGTTGAGGCCAGTGGCATCCTGGCTGGTTTGGGTTCGTTACGGTAAGGATGGTTGTCAGGCAACACAAGGGAGATTGGGAGGAAAGGCACTGAGGCGACGGCTACAGTGGAAGAGACCAGAATTACAAGTGCAAAGTGAGTGTTCGTTTGGGTATCTTCGACTTAGACCTGCCCTGAAGGGCTATTTCCACACCAGAAAGAGAGGCAGAACGCGGGGAATTAATAATGGAATTGAGTAAAAACTGTGGGTCACTAAATACGTCAGGTCTTGTAACTAGGGTTGAGCGAAGTGGGAAAAAACGGCACGTTGAAGTGAGAGTGGGGAAAAGTAGCCCAAGTCGGGAGAAGAATGGAAAGGAGAGCTGGCGACCAAGGTCGAAAAATGGGATATGAGGTTACGGTTCAAGACACGGCCAAGTGGCGACATAGGTCGTGTTGATGAGCCTGAGGTGCACTACCAGTGAAAATGAAATGCACGTAAGAACTTGTTGATAAAACACGAAGGAACTTGAAGGGGCGCACCTCTGCCTGACACAAAGAATGCGAGCTTAGGGCAAGCTACTAGAAGTCATAGTCATCTTGAGTGAAATACGGTCTTGGTTTGTCGAAGTGGATGGTATGATCAAACTCGGACTTGGTGTGACGCGAACGAAGGAAGGACCATGTGGCAGAAATTGGTTTGAGAACGAGGCGGAGCTTTCGACGACACCGGGACCAACGACTAGGTGTGTAGGGTTGGAGTCCAGCGTTGGTTTCATATAAGATCATGTCTGAGTTGAGGAATGACCAAGGGCCCGGAATGACAACTTTCAAGGGCAAGACAGAGGGAAGAGAAAAATAGTATAGAATATGGCAAGGTCAAGCGGAGACCATTCAAGTTTGGGTTTGGTGGCGGTTTGAAGATGGCCTATTTTGGCAGGAGTACCCCACGGTGGACCGAAGACTCCGAAGAGGGCCACAATGCCCTTACAGTGCGCTGTATTAGTTTACGGAATTGTGCAAAGTATGGAAAATCTGTCTATCTGTAAGATTGTTCACAAAGAACATGTCACAGCAATCCAAAACGTTGCTACTAGTCCACTCAGCTGGCACAACTGGCCCGAATTTGGGTAAGAGGTGCACGCTCCGTCGGATATTCCCCACTGGGACAATGCTACATATCCAGTTACCCTCCGAATCTTTCTGTGGTCGTATCTTGAACATCCCATTATTTGGGTCAAGGTTGGTAAGCGGAGAGTACCATTGTACGTATGCTAGGTGAAGTGGCACTGATACCCCAGGGTCGAAGATGCGGGAATGATACTTTTGGGGTATTGAAAATACGACACGAATGCGCCCGACACAATAACCTGTTGATGTCAGAATCATTAGCCACGAACCCGAATGCAGTTGATCAAACGTACCTTTAACCCCGTGTTCCTTTCCGGTCCCGTCATTAATCAAAGCCGTATCAAAACGCCCGGCGATTGTTCGATTGTATTTGCCCTTCCGTGTTGGTTGTGCGTGAATCGCATCAGAGGTCGAGCAATTGCCGGTAATAGGGTTGGACCGAGTGAACTTAATCACGTGCCACACAGGAAGTCGATTAAAAGGGAGGCACAGCCCCCATAATGAACTCTCGAGCTGCTGGCGAGTCTGACCTGGGTTATTGGTGACAGAAATAAACCGGCGGAGAGCGACCTTGAAGAGTGGTGCCCCATACAAGTCTTGGAGCCTATCGAGTGGCACCCCATGCTGTGCTGGGCGCTTTGCCATGGTTAATTCCTGACGTGGGTTCAAGTCAGGTGGCACCCAATCCACGCGCTTCGGAATATGAGATCCAGCCAGACGCCATTTGATGTACTGGTCGTGGCGGTGGATGCGTTCCTTACGGTCCAGCCACAGCGTCATCTGCTCATACTCGTCCTTGCGATTTGTAGGCCGCGTACGCATCCTTTGCAAGGTCGATGTGAAGGCGCTCAGTGTACTCGGTATTGAAGTTGTCGGTGATAAGGTTAAGGGCGACACCGGAGTAGTAAGCGGTCACGTGCAGGTGACCGCGAGACTGTTAAGTCGAGATTGGGTACGAGCGCGAGCGAGGACGATTCGCGTTTGGGAGGCAGACGGGGAAAAGACGAGTCAATACGAGTCTCAGTTTTACTTCTGGGCTCCTTTTGAGCCGTATTTTATAGATACATGGTACAATAATATTGAACGCTTTTTCAAAAACATGATCGGGACATGAGTAATGAAGCTCGGGGAGTCGTACAGTAACTCGGGGAGGCGCACAGACCTTCGGGCACAATACCGAAGCGGGTGCAAGTCGCGCTTGCTTTTGATTGACGAAATGGGGGTACGCGCAGGGAACATTCGAGAGTGTGAGATCATAACATCAATGCACATACATCATAGCTGCTCGAAGCAGCTTTCCGAATCTGCAAACAGTAACGTAGCGGAAACCAGTGGAACACGCGCGAACAAACGAGAGCATACAAGCCCCAAAGGGGCGGGTCCAAAAATTGAGTGGGCGTGTCAGCAACATGCCCTAAGCCGAGCGTGGTACGCGCGGACGCTACCGCCGCTCAGACTTCCGGCGGAACGAATCCGCCAGTCGGTAGTGCGAAGATACTTGATTGACTCGACGTAATGGGATAAAAAGTGAAATTTTGGGATGTTGAAGTCGGCGCGGATGCCGAGTGTGACAAAAATTTCCTTGTTAGCATGGAATTGACTCAGAGAGTCTGAGAGAAGTATGAGTGTCGAGTCGGTATGGATGGGATATTGTGCAAGGTATAATAGATCTAATATTGCGCGTACAGACCGGAGGAGCCGGATGTTGGACAGGTTGTTGGGAAGGCGAATGTCAATAACGAGACCCAAGAAAAACCAGCAGATCTGGTCATGTTCATGACCAGTGACGCGTGAAAGACTGCTGATCCCTTTCATGAAAAGGCGGACATTGTGATTTGGGGGGAGTCGACGGCATCGCGCATCGATTTCGGCGGGACCGCAAGCTTCAATAACCCAAGACTTTAGATACTTGACGACGCCCTGATATAGTTGGTGGAGAACGTCGGGAGTGATCAATCGGTAAATGTTGAGGTGAGGAAGCCCTAGCCAGAAGGGTTGAGGTACTGGCTTCATGCGGATCTCAGAACAAGTCTGAAGAAAGCCAGCTGAATCGGCCCAGAACGAACCAAGAGCCGCAAGGAATCCGTCCAGCTCGCGCGGAGGGGGCACGTCGTCGGGTTTGAAGTCGCCAAGATCGTCTTTAGATGTGCCACACACGGGGCAGTCGCCATAGATAGAACACGTCGCTAAAACTTGCTCGGGATAGTCGCCAATAAAGCTTGCCAAGATGGGGTGATTCCGGTGAACAAGACCTCCAGCAGTAGACATGAAGACGCCATTCTTTCCTGCTGAAACGAGTGGTTCGAGGATACGTCGCATACAGGCATGGTAAAGGTTCGCTGTCAGTCGTTTCCGCTTTGCCTGGTTCACCACTTGCTCTAGCTTTGTCGTCGGGAGGTAGCCTAGTAGCACATAGGAATGCAAGGAGGTCTTGCGACGGACTTCCTTAGGAATGTTCCCAATAGTCATGTAAACAGGATATGCACTCTTGTTTCGAAAAAGAGTCAACTGTGTCTTGTCCGTTGACACGAGGACAGGGACAATGGTGGCCCCCGGGGTGGACCTTTTCGACCGCGGCCTGCATCTGAGTCAGCATTTACGACACACACACATTGTCAGCCCCACCTGCGTTGTCCACCACCAAGACCCTGTATGCATATCATGATACATCCGCTCTATTCTCTCATCATCGATATAGTGCTTTTCAGGGTGCAAAGATAAGGTACGGAGCCAAATCTGGGTCCCCGAAGAGTGCGCGGATGCACTGAATAATGTCTCTGTAGAAGACTTCGCACACTTCGTCTCCGACCAAAACTTCTTTTCGTTGGAAAGGAGGTCGCCCAGGAAGGTGAGAGTCAACCAAATGATTCAGTTCTCGTGTGTTTTTGAACGTAAGACCCAGCCGTTCTTGGACCTGAAAACTCGTCAATATTGGGACCATCACTACCACGACAACGCGTCATTGATTGACTCACCCCTTCAATGGCCATCATCTCAGTGAATGCTGTTGAACTTGGTCCACGTAGCTTCGACCATTTGGCGATCTGCCAGTCCAATGACGATGCAAAAGGTGCGTAAGGATTTGATTGTGATGTGTCCCCAATTTTTGCTTCGTATTTTTGATTTTCGGTCATATTTGTTTTCGAGTGCGTGACACCTGCGTTTCTTCCTGGATACCTGGTGACCGTCGGACGTCTCTCAAGCACCGGCCCTACCTCCCCGCGTCTCTGAAGTGTGTTGTCATCTTGTGGTCGTTCATGTTCACTTGGGCTACCTGCAGCCATCTCGGGAATTGTGCGATCGGTGCCAGAGCTAGTAGCTGCTTCGGGGCTTGGAGGTCGGGCGTGGCGTGGTGGTTCAAGTCCGATATCGTGTTGGGCAATGGGGTCTGTGTCGTTGTCGCTGCTATCGTTGTCCTCGGCAGTGCCATCTTCGTCCGAGTCCTCCGAGCTGGTGATGTCATCCTCGGGCTCATCCTCTGAGCTGGCGATAACAACTTCGTCCCTGGTGCTGTATGGGCCATTGTTCACAGTGTCATCGCTAATGATGCCCCCAACCTTTTCGACTGGATGTGCGCCTGCATCAGGACTGTGTTGATCACTGTGCCCCATTGCAACGTCCTCGTCATCACCTGCGGGTAATGAGCTTTGTGGGTCTCAATCATACCAACATATCTCACCTGACTCGGATGCGACCCTTTTTCGTTTTTTTGCTGCTTTGGTAACGTTGTTGACGCTGACAAGTTTGGCAGACCTCAGTTGGGCAAGGTATGACATGCACCGTGGGTCGTTGCTCCTGTAACAGTGCTGGGCGATACCACTGCGCTTCAGTCGTTTTCGGCCACATCCTCTACAGTCCACCATGGTGTTTGTGTTGGGGGTATCGAAGGTAAGTCGCCGTGTGATTTGAAATTACCTGCAAAAGGTTGAACTAGTAAAGTCAACCGCCACTAGTTTTTTCGCCATAAATACCGGCCCCTGTGGTTGATTTTTCACTCATCACGCTTTCACTTTCACCACCGAAGTCATCAGTTTTCCCCTCATGCCTCAACCGTCCGTTGATCAGCTGGAGGTCCCAGCCACTCAGGGATCGCGCCGTAAGTGTTTTTCTTCTATGTTTGATGTTTTCTCACCGGATGATGCTAGTTCCCCGCCCATCGAAGACCAGGGCCTTGGAAAACGCTGCCTGGCGTAGACTCAAGCCCAAGACCTATCCGAAGAATATACCCAACTCGGCAACCACAGATCCACGCACCACGAAAGTCAACGTGCCACCCCCCAAAAAGAAACGCCGGTCAAACACCGGTAAGCAGGGTTGGTCATATTCCGTTTCCCTCCCACTGTTCTCATTGACAGACACGTTCTCGACAGCAGTAGACTCAGAATTGCCGGTGGAAGACCCAAATGACGAAGAGACGAATGAGGCGCCTCGTCGCCAAGCTCATACCACCACCACCAACAACTCGTGCAAGGTGCCGCCCCACCTTGAGCGCCGTCAAAAGGCCCTTACTCACAGTTCTGAGGACGAGTTTGGTCCAGAGGACAAGTCCCAGGACGACGACAACGAGGAAGACGAAAACAACGAGGAAGACGAAACAACGAGGACCTTTTTAGACTCGACAATGAAGCGCTACGACAGACATTCGACAACGAGGTGAGCTTCACAACAAATTGTGTATTGGATGGGGGTAATACGTTACCCCTTAGGCTGTCGGTTGGGGCGGCGATCAGCCTCTTGAACCTTCCCAATATCGCCAACCCACATATCGCAGCTACGAAGATGAGGCCAGTGACCACGGTGATGTCGACGTCAATGACTTTAATGTCGATGACTTTGACGTCGACAATGGAGTTGCTAACTATGGGGGTGTCAACATCAACGACGCCCATGATGATATCAACAATAACATCGACGGTATTGATGTCAACTACCACTCAGCCGACGATGACGACGACGACAACCTTGGGGGCCCTCAGGCCCACGCAAGGGTGCGCAAGGTTCATTCTTTTTTTCTCTCTCTCTCGTAACATCTTTTGTAGGGACCGTTATCCAAGCGTGCTGCTGACCGGCGGGCTGAGCTCGTCGTACTCAGTGACAACAACTATGGCGCTCCGCCTGCCTCCACCACTGCCCTTAGTGCCGAGCGCAATGCGCGCTGGCCACATGCACCTATCTGTCCCCCTGGTCCTAGGCAACGCAACCTCCTCATCAGCTTGCAGCCTGAAGACTTCAAGGCAATTCTGAAGGAAGGCATTCAGTCTCTTCACCGCTACTGTGCATTTCGTCAGGGGTATATACCAATGGACGCCCAAACTGATCACTTCATTGAGCTTCTCATCAAGACGGCTACAAAACTGAACAAACCCCATTATGGTGCGCGGTTGCAGAAGGACGTGGTCCTTCAGAAGGAGGTCTGTGACTTGGTAAGTCTCTGCTTTATCCGGCTTGGAGATTATTACACAACGCCTCAGTTAAGCGGGCGCGTTTCACACTATCGCACCACCATCAAGCAGGTCGCCGTCAATCTTGTCTCACATGGGTATAAACTTGAGAACGATGAGTCGATGCGGGTAAGACAAGTCAAGGACCTTATCAACAACGACAAGTTCATCTTTGAGCCAAAAGACGACGGTGTATGTTATTCCAACTTATCATGAATTATACTCAATCATATCTATTCTTCAGGGCATTAACTCGACAAGGCCATTTCAGCACCCGGTCATCGTTGACACTTTGCGTGGCGCCTTCTTCAAGCGTAAACGGGGTTCAACTTTTGCTCAAAAGAATCGCCGTTGCTTCCCCCTTGGTCTAAGTTCAGTCACGCTGGAGCTCCCACCGGCAATGGTGGCCATAGTTGCTGTTGCCGTGAGTCTTCCGCTCTATTGATGCCTCTACTTATAATATTGATTAGGTTCATGCTTCGCTTGAAGAGAAGGCATATGGTATTGAGTTCAATGCCGATGCGTATGAAGACTCCTACTATATACATATTGCTACTTTAAAAGAGATCGAGGACAATAATAAACCAGCCTACCGACGTCTTATGTCGGATTTATATAAGCTGGTAACGTGAGTACCTTTTTCGGGTTTTGCGGTGATTTATGACAATTACTGAAATGCCATTCAGGGATGACCCCAAAACCCGTGTTCGTGACTCCTCAAGCAATGCCATGGTGCTTCTAGACCTCAATGGCATGGCCGTGTAGTGTATTGACAGTATTGTCATCGTCCCGAAATGTTTATATAAATTGGTCTATTTTTTTGTCCGACCATTATAATAAATTCTTATAATACATAAAAAAAAAGAGGGTTAAAAAACATTATTATTCATTGAACATGACAAATGTGGCGTTTTTTTTCCGAAACAAAGGCACAAAAACATGAGCTATATTGTATTATTTATGTAAACTACACCATATAACCCACATCACTTATCCAAAATGTACGGTATATACTTCAATATATCACGTCCTTTTGTCTAATTATTTGAGAAATTGTTTTTTTTTACAGGCCAACCTTTTAACTAACTAAGTTCCAACATGCTGACTAAATTTTGTGGGCGTGACGAATTTTTGCAAAATTTTGCAAAATTTTGCACACGCACAGTAAATTTGTCATCCTACCTGCAAATTTCAGCATACCCCGTTTTCCAGATGGATAGAGGTAACGGTATAAAGGCAAGAGATATATTAGTTGGGGAAACGAGATCAAACGCAAGACGAAAGAGTAGGGATCGTCACGGGTTGGGAAAACCCGTACGGGTCACGGGTACGGGTACAGCGGGTACGGGTCAGGGTAGGAATTTCTGAACCCGTGCCAAACCCGTACCCGTGGCACGGGTACCCGCGGGTACATACTCTTTTCTTGCCATCCCATGCCATCTCTCTTGTCAAGTCGTTACTGTGTACTTAGTTGTGCATTCCCGCGCTCCTACAGGTAGTTACACAAGCCCTTTCTCCCACCGGCAGACGACTGAATCGCGCATTCCCATGCTCCTCCACATTCAACTTCTTTCCCACAACGTCACACCAGCAACCTCAGTCTCAAAACATCTGAGTCTAGTTGCCAATGGATATTGACAACAACGACAACGACCGGCAAGACGACTTGGCCACTCCTTTCACATATAGCTCAGAAGCCCGGACCAGCTGCAAGACCAGCCGCACATCCCCTTGCGCAGACACGCTGTCTCTTCCCACAGTCTCGGTAGCGGCATCATCTCCGGGCCCATCTGTCATGTTCACACCAACTCCTGCATTTCCACCACGTCCTCGACCGCGCTTCTTCGCGCCCGGCCTGCCTTCGATGCCGGGAGTCGCGTCCCGAATACGGTGGAGGTGCTGCGATTGTCCACGATGGAACGACGTACTTCTCGCATTCGCCTGATGGAAGGGTATATTCCTTGAAAGACGGATCAGAACCAAAGGCGGTAACTCTTGGTGAGCATTCTCCCCTCTGCTCTGATGCTGCATGGTGCCGAGCCATTTCTCGTTGGCTTGCGTAGCGGAAGTCCCATTTAGATACGCCGACTTTGACGTTCACCCGATTCACCGGCATTTCCTCGCCGCGGTGCTCGAGGATCACACGAACGATGACCCGACCGCAGTCATCAATACGCTCGTAGTCATCAACACGAAGACCCAGTCGCTGACGACTATCGCCTCCGGAGCCGATTTCTATGCCGCCCCGATGAGACGAAGACCGGGGTAGCAGAAGGGTGAGGTGTGGGCTCCTCAGAGGAAAAGGTAGGGCCCGGATCGTCATACACACGTCTGAATGACCTCTTCCACCTCAGAAAAGAGGTCCCGATCGACCACAACTGCAACAACAACAGGTGACAAGGTGATCGCGACAAGGCGACTGCAACAATGGTGACAAGGTGACCACGACGATGGCGACGAGGCGGCCGCAGCGAGGCGACCATGACGACGACGAATCCACGAGTCCACGACAAGGCGACCACAATGGCGACGGGTGACCACACCACGAGGTGACGGCGATGGCGATGAGGTCCCACCGACGGCGACAGTTCTGACAGCGACAACGACCCCAACAGAGGCATACCATAGCTTTCGATGTTCTCATTTATTACAGTAGTAAATTTAATAGACTCGGATGGGAAGCCTGAAAGTAGCAAAAGAGAGTTGTACCCATCCAACCAGCTAACCCGGGCAACCCGCGCGAACCCGCCGAACCCGTAACTCGCCGCCACACCCGTATGTACCCGTACCCGTACGCACGGGTAACCCGTACCCGCGACCACGGGTACGGGTTTCGACGGGTACGGGTACGGGTAGAGGCCGATCGACACGCGGGTGACCCGTGTCGATCCCTACGAAAGAGATCCGGTGGTGAAACACGATGGTGACGACGCGTGATAATCAATGGGGTATCGGTAAGCGCCGAATGTGTCAATGGAGGGGGGTGGACAAGTTGTATTGTACGGGACCGGGCAGACGTACTTAACGGTAAAAGGTCAGGAAATAAAAACAACGTTCGACAGCGAGTGCATGATCATGAAACCATCGGCGAAGTGGACAAAGGCTGTGATGACGCGACAAGCACGGGACGACAAGGAGGTGGGTGGGCCAAGGCGGAGGTAAGTAGTTCAGTTCAGAGTCGTGAAAGACATGGTCCGGATGATTGGAGAACAAAAGTTCATCGTCGACGCTGTGCTCGCATCGCTGGCTCCGAGCCAAAGAAAAGTAAGGTCACCGAAATCCATGGCAGTGGATGGTTTAACCTGCCAGTGGTCGGCAGTGAGATCATTCTCGCAGGTAAAAGGCTTGGGCTACGTACCTCCTCCCTTCCCCAAGAATACCTAATGAGGTTCGCTGCTGTTTCACTCGTTGCTTTTCCTGCGTTTTCCCTTCCTATGATTGGGACTCACAACTAGACCTCTAGAATTCGACGACAGGGTTGTTGTGCGAGTCACACAACAACCCCCTCGTCGACAGTGTGACGGAAGCAAAGTTCAAGCTGCTGATCGATTTGATCCCGTCGATGGATCACACGATCGATCAGTTCCCTTCCTTATTTGACCTGGCGAAGATGATCGGAGTCAGATCTTATCTCTGGGCAATCGGTGTTCTCTTGGTGTTCTCCGTTCTATTCGCCCCACTGTGGCTTCCTTCAGATCGGTGACATATCACCTATCAATGCGACCGTGAGAGACTCTCACGTGAATATTGGCAGCATCGCCCATGCCAGGCGAGTCTGGGGCAGAGCTGTTGTCTGTTCCTCCACGGCTTCTCGTCCATGACGACATCCTGGAACCGTCAACTCACGTATTTTGTTCTCCCGATGACATAGGTGTTCGACTACGTCTTTGGCCCGACTTGCGGTCACTGGCGTTTCTCTCAAATACTACCGTCGGTTCGACTCTCCAACCCCTTCTCACAACCCTCTCATTTACGCTAATTCATCATGAGAAGAAACAGTCAACTCGGCACCACCTCCCTCTCAATCTTGTAGTCCTCACAAAAGCGATCAAGCCTACCCCTCAGGTAGAGCAGTTTTCGTTGCTCAGGACAACGGGGATAACATTGGGTCGGCTCAGAACTCAAAAAGGTCCGGGAGCAGCGCACCTGCCTCATCACAAAGTCCGCAGCGCAGATAATCCGTACGCCTACCATCCATCCCCAGTCAATCTCACCAACCTTGCCACCACCGATCCGATCCGCCCAACCTTTACCGCGCGACCCACGACGCAAAGACGCGATGATGGCGTCTAAGCCCACGCTTTCGTCACTCGCGTGGCTAACGTCGACCACCGCCATGCTCGACATCCTGTTCGCTGTGTCTCTGTCGGGAGCAGCAAGATGAAAGAGCAGTCGCGGCGGGACTACATCCACGAGCTGTGCGAGGTTACTGACGAGGCCGACGTTGTACTCGTGCTTGATGTACACGACCTGACTGGGGCTGCGCCAACTGGTCGAGGAGGAAATACGCGGTTGCGAGACGGAGGAAAAGCGGGCTCGTGTTCGTGTTCAGAAAAATGGTGCGTAGTCGTCTGTCTCCATCCCCCTACCTTCTCCAAGTTTTTGGATAAATGGAGCAGATGTACAAGCTACGGATCCTGAAGTAGTTGAAGCTGAGGCCGAAGACGCAAGAGGGCCGTGAGAGGCTCTAGGATGGACCCATTGCACCGCCTCATAGCCAAGACCAGGCTGACGAGTGAGCGAGGAAGAGCCGTTATCCATTCTTCCAGTCTCGTGCTGACGACATCCTGACACCGCCAGTTCGTATCTCTCATCCTCAAAGGCCTCAACACCCGATGACATGTGGTAGTCGACTACGTCGTTTGGCTCGATTTGTGACCACTGGCGTTCCTCTCAAATATCCCGGGGCTGAAGCGCTGACGCCCCAACCCTTTTCACATGCCTCTCGTTCATATCAGTTCACCATGTGGAATTCGGCAGCACCATCCTCAATCGACCTTATAACCCTCTCCGAGTCAACGGACTCGAAAAAAAGCCGAGCCCTGGCGGAGTACGCATCAGATTTTCGTCGCGCGTGACATTGCGGCTAACATCGCGGAGGCTCGCAACTCAAAAAGGATTCAGGTACGCTCGATCTCAAAGTTCGCGGTGCACCAAAGCAGCGCAAGCGCTCCATACGTCTGCTGTCCGTCGCCTTCCATCAGTACTCACCTGAGTACTTCCTTGCCAGCCTGGCCACTGATCCGTTCCACTCAGTCTCAGCCGCACGAGTCACTGCACCAAGACGTAACGATGGCGAGTAGCTGACGTAGCTATCCACGTCCCATTCGCTATATCGGAGCCGGGCATCTGCCAGGAACGGCAAGACAAAGGAACAGCTATAGCCTCACATCCGTATTCGGCTCAAGGCAGCCGACGAGCTTGCCGCCGTATTGCTCGCGCTTGACGCGCACGACCTGGGTGTGTGCTGCGGTCAGCTGGTCTAGGAGGTGTGCTGGTGCGAGGCGGAGGAGGGTTCGGTTCGGTTCGTGATCATGCAACAAGATCGGTAAGTGCCTATGCTATATGCACTGTTACTGTTCCAGCTGGTCCCGAATGACTGTGAATTTGTGAGGTCTCGATGTGATTCATCTCCCACCATCACCGGGAACACCAATTTGTGTATGTGTGATTTTGTTCTTTGATACCTATTCGTTGCAACATTCTGTCGTACTGTACTGGGCGACTCGGACAGATCACACGATTCAGGAAAGTTTAGACGGGTTTATGAGTCTCCGAGTACGTGTCGTGTGCCATGTATACAGTGGGAATTACATGACGTACGACGGAACTATGGACAGCTGTAATGCGATGATATCGATCGGGCAGGGATCAACACAAAGGGAGAGTGTGGATGACAATGGTATGGGGAGACCCGTACCCTTCTCCTCAAGAAAATAAAAGAGCGTACATGAATTTGGTTCATTCCTCCCGCTCGAGTTTCCAGTGCGCCCCCGAAGGAAACACGACGCAGCGTGATACCGATCTCAGCGGAGGTTACCTCCACAGCGCGAGACGTGACGGGCCTTCTTCCGCCTTGGCAACCTCGATCGCCAGCGTGGCCCGCAGGCGGAGCGTGCGAAGCGCCTGCACGTTCGGCAACAGCGAGCTGACCTGCTTCTACAGTGCTTTCAGCGAGACCTAGAGTACCGTACCGACCACTCAGTGCCAGAGCTAGGGCGGGCAGCCAACACGTACCTCATCTGAAGAGACAGCTCGAGAAGCTCGAGCCCCGCACCTGAATTTCCTAGTGCGCCTAACAACCGCCCGCGCATGCGCGACGTCCACATCGGGCGCGAGTACGAGTACGAGCGCCTTCAGCGCTCCGCCAAGCGCTAAAAATGGCGTCGCGGGGCGAAAGCCGTCGTACACCGTGTTGGCGACGCTTAGCGTAGCGCTGTGCAGCGGACGGCCGGGAGCGAGTGCAGCCGCGAGGCTGGGGGTGCTGTCAAGGACGGCGAGGCGAGGCGCGCCAGCGGGCGGCACGCCGACGAAATGGGGCAATGCGAGATGCGTGAGACGCGCACGCACAGTTGCGGCGAGAAAGTGATCGTGGAACACGTCGGGCAACGTAGAGCATGTGAGCGTTCCTGGCACTGCGGTGAGTAGCTCCGCGTCGAAGGCAGGCACTGTCAGCGCTGACAACGTGCACACCGAGCGGAGCGACGGCTGCCGTCGGCCTCAAAATTCCAGATCTGCGACTGCGATGAGAACCAGCGGGAGTTTTCGGAACATTGGACGAAGAGCAGGTAAGTAGGTTGCAGTCTATCCTGTAATTGGTGGCCCGACGACACCAAATAAAAGCTCGGTGACATTATCACAAGACGAGACAATGATAAACCCACAATAAGAATTGAGGCTTTCATGCCATTATTGTTCTGGAAGGGCTTGAAGCAGCTGGGGTAGTACCGGAACGAGCACTTGTGATGGAGCTGGGATGTCGCTGGCCTTGGTGAAGCCCTGCACGGATTATCCCTACACTTACAGCTAACTCTAAGCCTTGCCTGATTCATTTCTGTCTCAAGGCGCACGACCAGATGATGGACCATTGATGGTGAGGTATCCCATCAACCGACCCTTCCGAAATCACAACGGTTCCCGGCAGGAAACGTCCGGAGTTGGCAAGGAAATCCGAGGTTTCCGATTTGGCGGGAGCAGTATTCCAGGTCGTCGAGGCTAGGCCCTTTCAGTTGGGGAGGGGTTAGTTAGGCCAAATGCAGCTAAGAACAAGGCTAAGAAAGTAAGGTCTCGCGCATAGTCCTTACGATGCAGTGCCTTGCGTTCTCGAGTGGGATGCAGTTGAGGCTGTGGACACCAAAGGTGGTGGCGCAGCACACTTCAGTACCCGCAGGGAGAATTGCAAAACCAATAGGAAGCCATGCCATTTCTGATGATGGCTAGAAAGGTATTGATGGCGGCGAGTTGTTGACAGAAAAAAGGCTGCTTCGAATGAGACTCATGGACAATGGTAGCGATTCTCGTGCTGACTCGGACGATGGTGAGCCGCTCGGCGATGGAACTACAACGTGTTGAAGGAAAGAAAGTTAGCACCATTACGGTAGTGCTTCCCACGTCAGTAGGGGGAGGATTCGGGGCGCTGGACCAGTGGCGCCTCGTTTCTTTGGACATGTTTGGACGAACTCCCAATAGGCAAGCAAATACTACATTGGGCACTTTGGAGTGGCAACTCATCTCGAGAAGCCTTGAGTCGGGTGTACATGTATGCGGAGGAAACAAGGCACTGTCAGCCAAAGCGGGGTTGGGCCATGCCATCAGTCTCCCTCTGGTCTACACTTGAAACCCGCACACGTATATTATTGGGTATCTTCAGTTCAAGTTTCTCTCGTATCGTTGTCTCCACCCAGAGTACGCCCACTGGTGAATAGAACTCCTGAACCGGATCCACTGGCACGTATCCGCATTATCCTCACCGTGCGTCGCATGTCCATTGTTCTTATACATCCCGCCCGTCTGACTCCAACTCCCAGTCTGAACACCAAGCATCCATGTGAGAGCGTGCATTCTTGACAACATCACCGTCGTCATGGTCTAGTCGTAAGAAGTCCCAAATCAAATGACAAAATCATATCCCTACAGCCCTCGCACGGACTCGCACGCGTGCGAAGAGCAGACGGGGCGGGCCAGTTCTTCATAGCACCGCCCACCCAAGCTGATCCGAGAATGGCGCTCACGCTCATGAACAAGATCAACTTCGAAACACTCCGTGCGCCTTTAGGCATACGTCTATCTGCACCTGCTGCTATCCCTTCTCCCGCCCCACTCGTCTGAATGAACCTTTCGAAAACAGAGCTTCGCGGAGATCGCACAATCCGACGAGGTGCATACTATTGCGCAGCTCCATGGCTCCGACCCCAAAACGGTCGCCAGGCTGGACCACATATTCGAGCAGCCCTTCCACATGGGTCCGGCGGGCGACGCACTCCCTGCCGCCACTATGTGTTCTGTATTGGTATTTACTTCTACGACCGCCGCGACATCTGCAAGAGACCGCTGGGAGAGTGACAGATGCAGCGTGAGCAGATGAATGGGCGTGGAGGTGGTCGAAAACGTCAGGTTCAATCGTACAAATCATACATGGCTCAACTAGTACGATTCCTGGACCATTCGGCAGTAGATGCACGTATCCGTCTTGTCAACTGCACTAAGAAAATAAACTTGCACGGGAATATTGATTCCCAGAACAGTGTAAAGCAACGATCTTTTCTATGTAAATGTGATTTCGACTGGAGACTAAGACGGCACTAAATGATTGACGAGATATTATCTTAACAGATGCAAGAACAAACGAACCAGATCAATAGCCATAATAAAGCGCGCAAATGACTCGTCAGAGTGCTCTTGAGAAGGTGCAGAAAGGTGTTGTCGGATGTTCGAGTCAATATTTCTCTCGCGATAGTCGACCTCCGCGTGGGCTAAAGCTGATGTCGCTGACATGCTTGAGAGACGTAAGAAGGTGGCATGCTTGAAGATGAGGATAACAGCTTTGACAAGCATTAGATACACCCCGACAAAGATAAAGTGAAATACCAAAAATCAAATGATAACCGCCAAGACTGGTGGGGGTGAGCTAAAGAGATAAATATGGTAAGCAAGGAACAAATGACAATGATACAAGCGAACACATTTTGAATGGTCGAAAACGACATAATCTGGTCTACCTTATGAAGAGGTGAGATGTTTGGTTAAGTAAACGTATGGGAGAGAACTTACGAACTGAAAAATCGAATGTGAACAAGTCATTAAGAAGCTGTGAAGGAGAGTATCTACGCACGTGCTAGTAGGGAAGGGATGAGTACGATCAATGGAGAGTAACAGGTGTGATCAACAAGAAACAAAACGCAGAAAAGGAAAGAGCAACATACACCCTGAAGGCCCGAGACAGACGACGTTAGCAGGCTTTAAACATAGCGAACCATGGCAGCCACTCACCAACTGGAGAGCCGATGACAGGCGTCGTCAGCAGGCTTCAAACACAGCAAGCCACGGCAGCCACTCACTCCCTGGAGAGCCGAAGACAGGCGTCGTCAGCAAGCTTCAAAACACAGCGAGCCACAACAGCCACTCACTCTCTGGAGAGCCGAGGACAGCTGTCGTCAGCAGGCTTCAAACACAGCGAGCCACGGCAGCCACTCACATCCTGGAGAGCCGAGGGCAGCCGTCGTCAGCAGGCTTCAAACACAGCGAGCCACGACAGCTACTCACCAACTGGAGAGCCGAGGACAGGCATCGTCAGCAGGTTTGAAACACAGCGAGCCACGGCAGCCACTCACTCCCTGGAGAGCCAGGACAGGTGTCGTCAGCAAGCTTCAAACACAGCGAGCCACGGCAGCCACTCACATCCTGGAGAGCCGAGGACAGCCGTCGTCAGCAGGCTTCAAACACAGCGAGCCACGGCAGCCACTCACTCCCTGGAGAGCCGAGGACAGCCGTCGTCAGTGGGCTTCAAACACAGCGAGCCATGGCAGCCACTCACTCCCTGGAGAGCCGAGGACAGGTGACGTCAGCAGGTTCGAAACATAGCGAGCCACGGTAGCCACTAACGAACTGGAGAGCCGAGGACAGGTGTTGTCAGCTGGCTTCTAACACAGCGAGCCACGGCAGCCACTCACGAACTGGAGAGCCGAGGACAGCGGTCGTCAGCTGGCTTCAAACACAGCGAGCCACGGCAGCCACTCACATCCTGGAGAGCCGTGGATAGGCATCGTCAGCAGACTTCAAAAACAGCGAGCCACGGCAGCCACTCACTCTCTGGAGAGCCGAGGACAGGCGTCGTCAGCAGGCATCAAACACAGCGAGCCACGGCAGCCACTCACTTCCTGGAGAGTCGAGGACAGGCGTCGTCAGCAGGCTCGAAACACAGCGAGCCACGGCAGCCACTCACCAACTGGAGAGCCGAGGACAGGCGTGTCAGCTGGCTTCAAACACAGCGAGCCACGGCAGCCACTGGCACTCACGAACTGGAGAGCCGAGGACAGGCGTCATCAGCAGACTTGAAACACAGCGAGCCACGGCAGCCACTCACATCCTGGAGAGCCGAGGATAGGCGTCGTCAGCAGACTTGAAACACAGCGGGCCACGGCACCCACTCACTCCCTGGAGAGTCAAGGACAGGCGTCGTCAGCAGGCTTCAAACACAGCGAGCCACGGCAGCCACTCACTTCCTGGAGAGTCGAGGACAGGCGTCGTCAGCAGGCTCGAAACACAGCGAGCCACAGCAGCCACTCACGAACTGGAGAGCCGAGGATAGGCGTCGTCAGCAGGCTTCAAACACAGCGAGCCACGGCAGCCACTCACGAACTGGAGAGCCGAGGACAGCGGTCGTCAGCAGGCTTCAAACACAGCGAGCCACGGCAGCCACTCACCAACTGGAGAGCCAAGGACAGGCGTCATCAGCAGGCTTCAAACACAGCAAGCCACGGCAGCCACTCACTCCCTGGAGAGCCGAGGACAGCCGTCGTCAGCAGACTTGAAACACAGCGAGCCACGGCAGCCACTCACTCTCTGGAGAGCCGAGGACAGCCGTCGTCAGCAGGCTTCGGAAACATAGCGAGCCACGGCAGCCACTCACGAACTGGAGAGCCGAGGACAGCCGTCGTCAGCAGGCTTCAAACACAGCGAGTCACGGCAGCCACTCACCAACTGGACAGTCGAGGACAGCCGTCGTCAGCAGGCTCGAAATACAGCGAGCCACGACAGCCACTCACAGACTGGACAGCCGAGGACAGGCGTTGTCAGCAGGCTTCAAACACAGCGAGCCACGGCAGCCACTCACTCTCTGAAGAACCAAGGACAGCCATCGTCAGCCGGCTTCAAACACAGCGAGCCACGGCAGCCACTCACAGACTGGACAGCCGAGGACAGCCATCGTCAGCAGGCTTCAAACACAGCGAGTCACGACAGCCACTCACTTCCTGGAGAGCCGAGGACAGGCGTCGTTAGCGGGCTTCAAACACA